>NW_019168048.1:29282671-29534547 GCF_002303985.1 Durio zibethinus | reverse complement strand
TGAGACTAATCCTCTAGAGTAAGGGTATCCCTGACTAAGACAAATATAAAAACATAAATAAAGAATAATATGTCTAATATTAATTGTCAAATATGAGATTTATATTATTTATTGCATTGTGAAAGATGTTTATTCAATGGGATGAAGGACTGTTTATGTTGATGGAATCAACTGATTTGGTTTAGGCTTAGCTTAGTTTGTTGACTATCAGTCTATAAACAATTTGCGGATCCTACCAAAATAGCACATAGCTTGAGAAATACAATTCTCTATTCTAACAACTGTTTTGTGTATTCCATCGGATTAAATTATACTGTAGAAATAATTTTAGGTTCAAGCTGATTATTTCTAAGAGTAACAGTCAGGCAAGCATTTTTCTCTATATTTCATCATTTTACCAGAGAGGAGGGACCGGGATGGTCAACCACATGGAAAGCTGCTTTGTGGGCACGCCTTCATAACAGTGAGAACTCTTATCGATGGTCAAGCATTTAATAAACTTTGTGGATCCGGAACATGAGGTAGCTTTTGAAGGTGGACTATACAGTAATTTATTTGCAGCGCACCCTCCTTTTCAGATTGATGCCAACTTTGGGTAAGCTAACTTCTGCTTTTGCCATCAATTACGTGTGGCATTTGGTTCAAACTGCCCTAGTTTGATTCAAGCATGATGCCAGGTATTTGTTTACAAAATTTGGAAGTAAAAGAATATTGTTACGTTGAAGACCCGTGCCTCTCTCTTGTTTATTATATCCAGTGATGAACTTCTATGCTCAGTTTTCATTCCTTATATGCGGATTCCTTCCTTAAGCCATAGATTGTATTTGAATTATTCCACTTAAAGATCATCAAAAAAAATTTATTCAGTTGGCTTTTTGAACCTAGTTGGTTTGCTACCACTGCTTTCAACATTAGAAAACATATTAAAATTGAACAAGTTTGTTATTTTTGCAAATTTGGTTGGTGCCAGCCTACAGCGCAATTGCAGAAATGCTAGTTCAAAGTACTTGGAAGACCTTTACTTGCTCCTGCACTTCCCCGCGATAAATGGGCAAATGGATGTGTGGAAAGGATGATGGCACGAGGGAGTGACTGTCAACATCTGCCTGGAAAGAAGAAATCTCAGGAAGTTGGTCTTGGTTGAAACACCAAAATTCTTGAAAAGACTAAGGTATAGAGAAACTATGGTGCCTGTAAATCTATCCTGTGAAAAAATCTACACATACAATGGGCAGTTAGAATGTGTGAGTACTTGCTCCCTCATTTAATCAGAAGGATTGGATGCGGATCCTTGTGGACGGTGGACACTCCATAAATTTGAGGAACTTTGGTTCCAATTTCGTCTGTTCTATTTCCGCCATTAGTTTTGCTTTCTGATCGATACTTGTAGAGGAAATAAAGATTTACTCCTTTCTTGTTTTGTTGTTTCAGTACATTGCATTGAAATCTGTATTATTGTACTTTGAGCAAAGCCCACAAAATTCTAACAACCCAAGATCAGCGGTTTTATGGGTCATGTTTGGGACAAAGGTCGAGAAAGTCTGACCAACTTAAAACGGTCGAAAGGCCCATAAAGTCCTTAACTGGGAAAATACCCAAACACTCCCTTCTTAAACCCTAACCAAAACCTCTAACACGAGTACAATCTCACGCATAACGCTTCGCTGGTAAAATGGCCTGGCGCGGTGTAGGATCCTTCTCTCGCTACGTCATGTCTGTCGCCAGAGGTTCTTCGCTCCGCAACCCTCAGCCGCTGCCTCACCTCCGTCCCCCGACTTCCTCTTCTACCCGCTTCCAGTCCCGCCGCTTCTCCTTCGCGCCTTCCAGGTCCTTACTTTAAACACCCCTTTTGGCTCCTTATTGGGTAAAAAAGAAGAAAAAGAAACGGAAAATTGCTAATTTTTTAGTTAACATTGAATTTTTTTTATTATAAACGTATTAGAAATGACAGTTAGTCGAGATTTATTGGCCTCCGAATCAATTCGAGGTCCAAGTCCTGTCGTGTTTTTGAAATTATTTACTATCTTTTACTATCTCGTTTATTGATGGCAAAAGGTAGGTGTAAAATAATTGTTTAGTCAAGATATTGAGTCTTATTCGAGTTAGATGGTTCTTTCAATTTAGGGAAAGTACTATTTTTCTTTTCCGTAAATTTCCTAAGATCATATGGTTCAGTGGGAATCATACAAGGGACACTTTAATATGAAAGTTATAGTCTGCTGACATTTTTCTAGTGTCAAAAGAAAGCTTGAATCTCTGCAGACATTTTGGTTTTCTTGTATTGTTTCAGGAATTCTGGAGTATTGGGATGTGTCGAATCATTCTTGCCTCTGCATAGCGTGGTTCCCACGGCCCGTCTCACGTCCCACCTGACTGTTAACGCTCGTGCTTGTTGCGAGCTGTCTCATGGTACCTTTCGCCGTACTTGTCCGGATCGCTAGTGATCTCTTTGTGAGTCTTACTATTTCTAGGATACATGGAAAACCAGAGTTTTTCTGGACTTTTGTTATTCACATCTCTTGAGACTTGAATAACTTCAAATTTGCAAAGTAGATATTTAGTGTTTTTATAATTGCTTTATAATTTGTGTTAATTTACCTAAATAGACATAAATTAGATGGATTTGTTAGTTGTTTAAATTCAGTTAATGAGAAGGAATTGGGATTGGGATTTATGGGGAGGAATGGAAAAGATGGGTGATGCATGAGGACTTTCAATCAGCTAAAGGGGAGACAATGATACAACATTGTAGGTTTCTCTTTTTTTGTTATTATTAACTTACTTTTTATTATGAAAGTATAGACAATCGTACTTAATCAACAATTTGTAACTAAAGCCTTGGAATATAAACTAAGAAACATTGGATTTAACTGCTTCTGTGGTTGACATGTTTTCGCCTTTTTTCTCTTATTGTTATAAATAATTACTTTCAGGGATCTAGCTCTTTAATATGTTGATCATTCAGTGTTGCCACTGTCATAGGCAATTTGACAAAAGGAATGGGTGAAAAGACCTAACATTTCCTTGTTAAATCAGTATAAAATTTCATTACCTAATTATGGTCCAGCAACCCAAGACCAGTGATCTAGCTTTGGTCCTATCGCTTTTAATACTCCTCACAAAGTGACTATTCTCAGATTTTAATTTATATTTTCTTGATTATCAGTACTAGATTTTTTACTTTTGCACCACACTTTTTCCTTATGTTACACTATAATAAAAAAGGAATTTAACTGTCTTCACCTGTTTAACTTCAGCTTTTCAAATATTTGATCCTTAGTGTTTTGTAGAACATTCATGCTGGTGATTTAGTACTTTGTACCCTATTGGAAAGGGTTGGAAGGTTTCTCAACTGAATGTCATGTTTGTGTTACATACTGTCATTGGTATTTAGTGCCACTGTCTGACTTGGTGGTTAACCACAAATATTAGATTTCCAAAGTGCATTGCACCATGCTTCTAACTAAACTGTTCTCTAATTTTAAAAAATGACATGTTAGGGTGACGGTGTTTCTCACATTTTTGCTTTTGATGATCACTTAAAGCATTTTGCTAAAAGTTTTGCAACTATTGGGAATTCTTGTTACCCCTTATATTTGTAGGCCTCTAGACTCTTATAATTTTGTTACTTTGATTGTGGGTATTCTTCTCAAACTTGGGTTTATAAGGGTTGTGCTTTGTCTTTGTGGGTGAAGAATTCTCTCTTTGACTAGCATGCTTTGCATGCAAGTAAAAATCAATTTCATTAATGATTTGTTGGTTGAATTATATTTGTTATACAACAAATAAATTTGATACAGCTTGAGGTTAACCGTACTTTAACAGCTTATCCTAAGTGATTGAGAACCTTATGTGGATAAATTTTTGCACTTCCATTGCAGGTACTTGAAAGGCCATGGATTAGCACAGCTGAGTGCAACTACCGATTGAGGGAGTCGGAGGTTAGTTTGTCCTGTGGGGAGTCAGAGGCTAGATTTTCTGATTCGGAAATTTCAATAGAAACATGTTTTCTTTTATGCTACTGCCGGGAAGAAACGTGTAATTTTCTTATACGATCACCCTGTAGGCACTTTAGTTGCTCCTATTGATCAATTACTTGTGTTTGTGGTTAGTTTTTGTGATGTATGTTGTTGAAAGCTTTAACATAACTTCTGTTTAATACTTTTGTAGTGTATGATTTCACATTTCTCATGCACATAACAAATTTACTGTGATTGCCTGAATTAGTGCACAAGTTATCGAGCATATTGTGCCTGTAGAGTTTTGATACTTTGCTCAGCACCAATGAGCACATGGGGTGCCTCTAATGAGCACACGCAGTTCATGCTGTCAGTCCATGCAGCATGACCCACTTGACTGACATGTTTGCGGAGCAATTGAAGCTCCAATTTTGACATTCGGTGGATTGCCCAAAACAATTGGTCATCCAGTGGGAGATGGCCCATGTGCTTCCAGAGCAAATCAATCCCATGGTTGCCTATTTCCACTAAATTGAGCTTCCTCCATTACTGATTTTTCTGTCTAGAACGTTTTGACTGTGGTTCTTTTTGAGGGTTTAGTTTATGAACCCTAGTTTCTTATGTCATCTACCTAAGATTGCCAGTTTATCGATGGATTGCCTTTATTATCAATTCAGGAAGAATTCTTTTTCTTTTCTAGAAAAGAAAAGTAACAGAATTGATTATTTTTAACCCTTTATTATCAATTCACAAACTCTTTGCTATTAATCTCTAACTGAAAATTTCCCCAACAGCCCAAAAGAAAATTTTCCAGAAAACGAGAAAAAGAAAACGACCCTGGGAAAGGAAAAAAAAAAAAAAGAAGCTACTACTTCGTATTGCAAAAATTACATAGAGGAAAACGAAGCAAAATCCAAGTAAAATTGTAAAGTGATGCTTCCCCATGCCTTATTATTTCAGTTTTTTTTTTTTTTTTTTGCTTTATCTCTCGCCACTGGGAATAAAAAAAGGGTGGCTTCAAATTCTCATATCACCATCAGAAAAGCAGCCAACCAGTTGGGTATGGAGATTCTTGGGTGTAGAGCAAGTGCTTTAAAACCAAGTTCATAAAAGTTCAGTGAATTCCAAAAAGTGATAACAATTGAACATATGCCTACGAATCATCACTGTTATCACTAATCACCCTCAGCACCCATTGATCTGATTCGTCTCTTTAGATCTCTCACTTATTTTGGAGAATCCATTAAAAAGCAATGCATACGTTGACAAATAATGTTCACAAAGTGTTGATATTCTTTACCCTTTTATCAGCTATTACCGGCCAACAAATGCGCGAATTATAGGTAGAATGTTGAATTTTTTTTTTAATGTTTAAATAATGATAACTTTAAATTAAAAAAAAAAACTATTATACCTTTTTCAGATTTTCAATGTCAAACAAATTGAAACTAATCCCTTGCATATTTTTTAACAGGAACCTGCCTCCTTCATCACAAGTAATGCTTGCCTAGAAATCCAACAATGGAGTACTTGACTTATTAATTAATTGTATGTATGCCTTACTTCAATTAATTACTTTCAAATCTTCTTTGTTCACAAATGAAATTGAAATGTTCTTTCTGATCAATAGAAAGGCATGCCAATAATGTGCAAACGATCCACAGGAAATTGATGCTGGTACCGAGTCTTTTGCTAAAACATGAGCTAGTTGCTACAGTTCACATGAAATATTTACTACTCCCACCAGCCAACCGTTCTTCGGATCCTTTGTAATTGCAACTTGCAATTCTGATAGTCTCGAGGTTAGACCAACTTCACTGCTTTGAGATTCGTTGTTCTTCCGGAGTTCATGTGATTGATGCACGAGGCGCACGTGTCCATTTTTTTTCCTTCACTTACCAAATAAATATAAATCAAACTGTTTCCAGCCATGCTTTTCATTTTTCTTTATCAAATCCCGTACTTGGGAAGAACTCGTAAGCAGTACTATTACATGTTTTTTTTGCACACAAGGGAGTAATGTGAACTCGAAATCTAGGGTCTTATGAAACACATTTTTTAGTCTTTTGGTAAACGCCAAGGGCAAGTTGCAAAATGGGCATGAACCTTTACTTGACTTCTTTGTCTTTGATTATCGTCCATTAATTACTCCTAGTCGAAATAGGCTTAATATCTTAATGTCGAAACTAAAAAGGTTGTTTCCTCTAGAAGGAGTACTGTAAGGATCAGATAATCTATGTCACCAAATCCAAAGAAGTTACTGTGTACGGTCTGATCGTCCATTTCTATCAGTGGGATGACAAATAGAGGAGGAGAATTAGTAAGTCATTCAACAGGGCAATTGGGTAGAATTTTAGAATTTTAAAATAGATAAAATATGAAAATGATATGAAACGTAGATTTTAAAATTTTAATAAAAATTATATATAAATTTAATAAAATTAAAAAAAATATATTAAGTGTTGGATATATGAATTTAACATAATAATTTTTATATTTAATACGTATTTGATATAAATAAATATTATATTAATATAAAAATAGTTGTATTTAGGCAAATATATATATATATATATATATTTATATGAATGCTAGCACGTCCACTAACGGAGAGAAAGAAGTTGCTAAGAAAGCTGAGACCCAAGTTTTTATAACAAAAAGAGACTTAAGTACAAGTGGGCTCTTAATGCACTTCTCCCTGCTGTTCATATGCTTTGCCTGCTACCTGTTTTGAAGGAAAGCCAAGAAGTCTCAACATGAAGACACCTGCATAGATATTCTTGTCCAAGAAAAACAACTTATTAAGGTACCATCCTATCTTATTTCTTGCTTTACCACCATTATTTCGATTGGCCATTCTCTGGGTCCCATTACTCATCTGCCAGAGTACTTACCTTTTATTCTGTGAATTTATGCTTAAAACACTCATAATCAGCTTGGGGGAAAGTCACCAAAGCTATGATTATATGGAATATTAATTTGCTTAAGTGCTTTGGTGAATGGTACAAAAACAAATGGCTAGCGGGAAGCAGTACAAATACTTTGGCGGATTGTGATGATTTTGACCATGAATGCAACTTTGTGTTGGGTTGTCAACCCTGAATTTCTTACTAACTCCTAAAGGAATCATGTAAAGGCGTTCTCATTTGAGGAAAGAACAGAAGCAGAAAGATGAAAGTTGGGAATCCTAAGCTTGATAAGACAACACTAAAGATGACATAAGCATTGTCCCATGGAAAAACCAAAGCATCTCAGGGTGGGGTCTATGAATTGAAATGTGATGAAATTAAAAAATTAAAAAATTAAAAAAAAAAGACTAACATCAAACCTCATAGTCTCCATTTGTTTCTCCTCTCCCAGTTTGATCCAACTCTTCAAACTATACCAAATTTCACAAAGACCTTTGTGTTCTTTCGACTTCTTTTGTCGCCCTACCTGATTCTGAATTACGGGAAATGATTTTCCAAAGAGAAGAAGCGGCTGAAACTGAAAGTATATCTACCAAACAACAAAGTGAGCTAAGAATTAATGATGAAAGCAATGACGCAATTGAAGAGGAGAACCCAGCAGAGTGGTTGAACCTGACCCTCGGGGGAATTCACTTTCAACAGCTGGAGACTCTGACCCCCACTCAAGGCCAGTTTCTACTAAGGTTTTCTCTTGTAACTTTTGCATGAGGAAGTTTTACAGTTCACAAGCCTTGGGTGGCCACCAGAACGCCCACAAGCGGGAGAGAGGTGCAGCCAGAAGATACCACTCCCAGAGGATGATGTCAATGATGGGTTTGCCAATGAGTACACAAATGGTTAGATCACTTGGCGTCCGACCACATTCCCTTGTGCACAAATCAAGCAGAGATGGAGCTGCAAGTGTAGCAAGATTTAATGATACTTGCACTGGTTTTGGAATGACAGGAATGCACTTTACAGTTGATGATGCGATGGTTTTCATGTGGCCAGGCAGCTTCCGCTTGGATCCTCAACTACCCAAACCACCATCAGACCCAACCAAACTTGACTTGAATCTTCGACTCTAGCTTATCCAGCTATTCTCCTGTCTAAGTTTGGAAGTCTCTTTTATCTCTTATCTTGGAACAGTTCTTGATTTGTTCATCCATGAATTACAGATACTCAGGTTGGAGCCTGACGCCTAGTAACTAGAAGAAACGCCAAGAATATCCTTTCAATGTGCATTGGTATTTAGTTATTAGTATGTCTATTCCTTTTTCTGCTTCCAGCTTCTTCAAAATGCAAGAATCAAGATCACCCCAAGAGATTGTGGGGTGTTTTTTTTTTTTTTTTTGGTATCAATTGGATCTCTTGACAATAACCATAGAATTGAAATATCCCTTTAATTTTAGTCCTTTCTAGTTTCTTCATGCCTAAATAAATCCAGATGTGTCATGCTGAAATCTAATTTAAGTTTTGAAGAATTCCATCAATTTGTAAGTCGAAAACAGTGAAAATTGTTTGTTCCATCCTCGAGAAGTTGGCTGTAATGAATCTCCGATGATATCTTATGTCAAGAGATAAAGAAGGTATTCCACGCATCAAAAGAGAGACTTGGTTATACGCTATACGAAAGTTATGGTTTGTAGACCACGGCCAGCTTGACCAGGGTCAGAGTTATAATTCCAATGAAGCAACGTTCAAGAGCTGTACAAACACACTACTAAATTTATCTGCAAAAGCGTGGTGGGGAAACAGTACCAAGAAAGGAAAACATAAACCAATCTCTTCCTTCCATTTTCCATCATAATTTTCCCCTTCCTATACTAATCCCATTGGTCTAAATTGTCCTTGAACAAAAATCTTATCCAGAATCTATAAACCAAAAAAGAAAAGAAATGGAGTGCATTAAAATTGACCCACCCTATTTGAGTTGTAAGTCACCAAAAAAAGTACAGGACAAGATAAAGGCTAGTTGACAGTAGTTAGCCAAAGAACCATTGTTGTGAATTGTTAGCAGCAACTGGGCCGTTCACCCATTAATTCTTTGTATCTCGTAAATCATGTCTCTACCGGAGTCCTAAACCTTAGCGCCCCTTTCTTCTTTTACTAGACGGCCGGCTGCACTGTTTTGAGATCTTGCCAGTATGCCAGCATATTTGTTGGACTTGGAGTCTTCTCATTTGCAAGTCTATAGCCATTTGGCAGGTCTAAAGTTTAAGATTTGGCAATTTTACTGGTACGGATTGGTTGCAGTGGGCAGTGGAAGATTACCTCAGCACATAAAAGCTTAATTGTCACAATTGCGAATTAGTCTTTTTGCATGTGTCTTCAGCTAGGCTTTAGTCAAAGCCACTTGAATCCCAGTTCCTCACAGCAATTAATCCATCTAGTAAGTATTTCAAAGACATTTCCAAGAGCTTTAAATTTCAATACTGCAAGTTGCGCTATGTTTAGCAGCTCACTTGAAGCAATGATCTTCTGCACTAATCTTCCAATCAGATCACCATTTCCAAAAGTTCCTTTGCTTAATTTATCTTCAATCTTTGTATTTGTCATGGTTACTGTTAGAAAAGATGAAACTATGACACCTTAAACAAATATTAGATGGAGAATTCTTACTCTTGTAGAATTAGCTTGCTAATGGTACATGAAATGCATGAACAATGATTTTTTGCTTAAGGAATCCACCTAAATGGATCAAAATTCACAATGACCACATCATACAAATAATTTGAATCTGTTGTGCAAGGCAATTTACAGTCTACAAGTTAAGGGACTATAAGCTTTTGGGTCTGATGCATGATGACAGGAAGCCTTAGGCTGATGATGCTTGGATCACTATATGAAGCAGAATCAGTCGGATATCCTTTCTGCACCATAGTTAGAATAGCATCAAGAAGCAAAACAACATCACTGTCACAAGATTAAGCAAGAAAAGCTGCGATTGTTCATTATATATCTAAATAAGGTTCAATGTGCAAATTTTGGCGCATTACTTGATAGACAACATGGCAAGCTGAGAAGGAAAAGGTAGCTACTTGAAATAGTACATTTTTAAAGTTTTCTAACCTCCTGTGACATAAAGAAATCCATTAAATGAGTTCTCATTTGCCACTGGTTTCGAGAAATGAAAAAAAAAAAAACTTAAAGTTGCAGCAACAAGGAAATAAGCTTGTCACTTGAACTTACAAGGAAAGGCCACAAGTTTCATAGATAACATTCCCTAGTACATATGTGCAAATAAATGCATGTGAGTGTGGCATAGGCACATGCAAACAAGCAGAGAGAAAGTGAATGAATGATCATATACTTACAGCAGACAAAGCTTGAAATGTGCCTTCCCTCCAACATCTTTCTCGAAGAATAACAGGATGTGCACTCCCATCAAAAACACAATGCATACGGGTGTCCCTTAATCTCATTAGCACTCCATCAACCCGAAGCTGTTAGAAAAACTGAGTAAGTGGCTGAAAGGGGAAATGAATTCAGAGAAATAGAAAGTATAAGTGCATCAGCTTATATCTTAAGAGTTTTTCAGGCAACCATCTGAACCAGAGCTTAGCATTTCTTGCAGGACAAATAGATTAAAAAAAAAAAAGAGGAGATGGGGCGAATAAAAGATTGCTAAGAAAATGCCAATTACATAGATTTGCCTAATCAAAAGCATTATGGTAGTCTCCCACTTACCCAAAATCGTAAGAGAAGAAAACAAGAACTTGGCATGACTCTCTAGAAAGAAAGAAAGAAAATAACGTAATCAGTTGTCTTCCATTCTAATTTTGTAAAAATTACAAGCCATTGTAAAAAACAAAACTTGTCTAAATTCAACATTTACCACTTTCACGGTAAGAAGTGACACCCCATTATCAGCCAATTCATCTTCATATAAAACTACCTGCTTAACAAACATGAATACATCTGTAACTGCAAACATAAGAATGTCAAGAAGAGCACATCAAATGCAATGTGTCATCTTTCAGACTATGTTAATAGTTTAAGAAGCTGACCTCATCCTAGAAAAGAATAGGTTCTTTTAATGTGAGTGCAGTCACATCAAGATGCTCTTTGCAATCCTCCCAATGGAAGCCCGACAGCCCCCCTGAAATTTCGCTTTCATGCTGATCACAATTTACAATGACAACAAAAGGAGCATCATCATTATTCTAAAAATCAAAGTAACTCTAGGAAACAAAGTTTGACCTTTGGAAAAATTCCCAATTTCTCAATTCTCGAACAAAAATATTGTTAATGCCTGACATAGTCATGGCACAATTATATACATAAGAACAAAACCCTAATTCAAAAAACAGATTAAAAGTATGTTACATTAAAATAAAACCCAGACCTTGTCTGAATCAAGCGCAACCATTTCACTTCCACAGTAAGGAGTCGTAAACGTATAGTCAAAATCCAATATCACCCGCTGGGAGGGTTTACTGCAACATCCAAGCAATCAATTTTACTTCACTTTTAGTTTGATATTAAAAAAAAAATTAAAAATCAAACTAAATGATCATAAACTCGAATGTAAATTAAATAAAAAGGCTAAAAAAAAAGAATTCAACAATTTTACCTTCTGAATTTCCATTGAGCAGCTGCGGGAACTTCAACAGGTGGCAAACCTTCCTGTTTCCAAACGGCCCAAGCATCGAATGCATTAAAATGAATTTTGGTGCCGCTGGCGACATGTTTAAGAACCAAAAAGCTTTCACCAAAAATCATTTCGGGTAAGTGAGAAGTTTGGAGGTTTTGTTCCCATTTTTGGAGAGCCGAGGAGTTGAGAATAGAGCGTTTACTAGACTCGATCTCCCATCCATGGATAAGTAAACCTCGCCACCCATCTTTCAAAAGTTCGGCTCCCGCCGATTTTAGGTCTTTCTCGTCTACTTCCACTTCCATATGCGCCGATGTTACCAACTTCACGGCTTCTTTTTCCAACAATGAAGTTCCCTTCGGGTTATTCTCCGCTTATATAGTCCACCGGGTCGGATCTGTTTTGGCACCAAGGCCCAATATTAATTTCGGAAAAGCCCAATTGATCCAGGCATTTTAAAACCTCCGTTTTTTCTTTTTTTTTTTTTAATTATTATTATTATTATTATTATTATTATTATTCAAGTAGACTATCGCTGGTTTCCTATGATAATCTTTAATCAAATACATATTATAAATCAAGTCTTTATTAGTAAATTACAAAATACAGATAACAAATGCTTTTTTAATGTTTGGATGTCACGACGGTCTCTGCATAAGCTAATTGTGCATTTCATGGCAAATGCTAACTTTGTTAATTCCGGATTTTTTTTTTTTGTTTGGTCTGGATCTCTTGATTTTCGATAGTTATTTTGATTTTTGATTAATTTAAAATAGAATCTAGTCGAATCTCATAAAAAAAAAGTAAATTCTTTTAAATTTATTTATTTTTATTTAAAAAATTCGAAATTATGACTCTACTTAAACTAACAAACGTTGATATTGCGTGATTTTTTTGTTCTAGTTATAGGTGCTTGTCTGGTTAGAATTATCTACAAAATTCATTATCTCAATTAAAAAATTCCTTGTCTGGATTCTGCCTCCTATGTGCATTAATTCAAAGCATAGGAGCTTTTGCTTCTCAATCAAGATTTTGAATCTAAATCAGCTGCCTGAATCCCCCATTTCACCATTCCATTACTCTTTCTTCATCTCCCTCTTTCTATTTTTGTTTGGAAGAGCCGAGGTAATGTCACTTTCTTCTACTCTTTTGGCTGTGGTTTCGTGAATGGATGATGAATTGTTGAAACTCCAGCGAGGATTTTCAAACCATTTGCTAACACGAGGAACTTGTGATCAGAAACCAAAAAAAAAAGGGAATTATGCTGATGAAAATTTTCAAAAGTGAAGCAGTTGAGAAAAGATGACATTTAACGGCCGGCTGGAAAGTCATTTCAAAAGCTTGATTATACTGAAGTTTTTGCTCTTGTTCCTGATTTATCAAAGTCACATACCTGCTTTCACCATATTTACCTGCTTTACAGCTTTTCCGAGTCTTCTATATGTTGATGAACCCAACTTTCTATCACTTGAACCAGATGCAGAAGCGCCTCCCTGTAATTCAGCAGGTGATAAATCTGTATCCTTATAATTTGACTTCTGCCGAGTTTTTCTCCTATGTTTATGCTCAGTCTCTTCTGGATTCTGCTTTAAACAATTGGAAACTGACACACTCCTGCTTATAGCAGCATTTCCATTTGTTGGTTCTGAAGCTGCTTCTGCGTTACATTTCTTCCTTTTTCTTGGGGCAGTGATATCACTCCAATCTTCATCATCACTGGTACTAGAAGGAACATTGGCATATGTCTCCTGTATACACCCAAAAGAAAATAAGCAGATCACCAAGGAAATGACTAAAACTTTTAATGACTGAACTGACAAAATGACGCCAAACAGACGCCATTTAGGACCGACTCCTTCATGCAAAAAGTTGTATGAACTATGATAGCAATGAAACTTGGCAAGTTCTCTAAATGGGGAAAAAGAAAGACCAGAAGTGATATTTATGACAGGAGAGAGAACCTTTCCTTACTTGGTTTGTTAGAAACAACAGCACCATCTTGTCCAGAAGCTGATTCCGTTATTGTTAATAGCACAACATTCAAAGACTTCTTCTTTCCACCAAGTTTAGGTTTTTGTCTCTTTGAATCTCTGGAAGCACTGGTAGACATAGAGCCTACATCTTTTTGAGAAAAAATATTATCTTCTAACGTTGCACCAAGATCCTCAGAATCAGACGTAAAATCTGAACTCGAACTTTCCGGCTTAGCGACATTATCATGATCTGGACCATCAGGATCATAATCACCATCCTCCGAGTCATCAGATGGAAGCCCCAAATAAGGATCGACATAATCACCAACTGTCAGTGAGAGAAAAACTTGTTCCTTGAGATTCATTAACCAATTCAATTCAATCAACTTTGCAATCACATCCTGGGCATAACCAACCCTCATCATCGGGGGGAACTGTATCAACAGGGGAAGGGGTGGAAAAATAAAAGTATTATTGACATTAAAACAATTCGAAACCACTATACCAATTTACTACTATCAAGCAGGCAATGGAGAGTATTACTGTCTTCTTTTAACAAAGTCGGTTGCAAGCAATATTGATGGAATCCACAGTCACAAGCACCATCACCGAGTATGATATCATTGTCGGCAGACAGGTCCTTGGACCAACATTTTGCGCAGAATATCTGCAATAAAAGGATTTCATGTCTAAGCATTTCAACTTCCAAGACAAATTATTATCATCAATAAGAAAATAGCAATATATTAACAATGCTTATAACTATGATCTCCTACATCCTCACTGTCAATTTGCCCTTCAGAATCAAATAAAGATTCTGCAAGCGTTCCTTCAGCACATAATGAATCGATACGTAGAAATAAATCTCTAATTTTCAATTTGCATAGAAGAATTTCAGATGTAGCACGTTGAAGCTCCTCTGGCTTTAACTTTTCAAGGCTGCAGATCACACAAACAATCCAAAGCAACAAACAGATGCAATCAGAGTACCCTGGTGACAGTTACACAGATGTAAAGGATCAACTTCAGTTCCAAAAGGTAACAACTTTGCAATTGATCCAATCTTTCAACTTTGTTCTTCTTGGAAGTGTTTCCACAAAATGTATTCTAAACAGATTTACGCTGAATTTATCCTTAAAATCTCAAGAGTCAATACGTAAAGGAAGATTAACAAGTTATAAATCTGTAATAACTGATTGTGGATTATAAATCTATAATATCTGATTATGGAATCAATCTAAAATTGAGTTCATTTTTAACACTATAATCGTGTAAACAGTTCATTTCACTATTAAAATACACTTAATTTTCAAATACTTTCTTCCTATTGGATGAATACCGTCTCTGGGAAATTGCAAAGTACATAAGGATCTTTGTTAAAACCTCTTTAATAAATAATAGCATGGATAAACCCATGGAAAGGAAATACATACTGAATCAATTACACTGATGGTGAAAACAACAACAGATGAAAATGGTAAAACGAACAAGAGACTCGAGAGTAATAACAAGAAAGCATGCGGACAGCTAAATAAATATACAAGCCCTGATCCTTGAGACTAATCTCTTCACGATTCAATGCTAAGCTTTTATAGTCTTATAATTCCATCAACTTTGAAATTGGTATTACACAATATATTCTCAAAGAAATACATGTTGATGGTAGGAAGCAAGCAGTGGACCATCAGACAGTGAAAATTACAAGGTATTTTTAGATGATTAACCTCACATTCTTTGCTTTGCCCTCCCTTTGGCAATTATATGTAATCTATAACATATCAGATTTGAGATCGAGACAAAAATATTTCGTGACATTGTCATGACAATTAGCTCCTACGCAACATTGTGGCAAAGAGATAAAAGATAAAACAGTACAGTAAACACACCTCAGTCCCTTCCAACCTTCTGTAGAATATGCAGCAATCAGGCTTCGCTTATAGTTTATTCGATTCAATAATGAATATTCATCAGCGACGTCTCTTTTTTCCCTCCTCTTCCTCTTTCTCCCTTTTGCTGCTCTCTAGAACCAGCATCGGCCAAATTATTGCTCGACTCACTAGCTCTAGATTTCTCTTGCGATTTTGAGCGCAAAACCCTATCACTGCTTGTCAAAGCTCTTAGAATATGCTTTTTCTTTATTGGTTCTGAAAATTTTCCACCCTGCGTTGGCCAGAATGCTTGAGTAAATTCTTAGGCATTTTTTCATGCTGTTCTGGACCAGAAGTTTTGGCAATGTCTTCACAAAGGAGCCTTAGTTGTTGAATGCTATGATTTCCTGAAACAAATTCTTGAGGCAATCCTAAAGGGTCAACAAGGGAGCTTTAACTAGTCTGAATAATATTGCTCGCAACTTCAGAAGGTGATTGAGTATGTTTGCCACAATTACTCTTGTTCTTATCTTCAGGATTCAATTGCAAGTCTTGATTAAAAACATTAGTAGATACTGCCGTAGTACTAGTACTTTTTTCTATAGCATTTGGTGAACTTTGAGAATCAAGCTGTTGTCACTGCTCTGGCGGTTCACCAAGTTCCTTGCATATGTTACCAGAACCAAAGCCAACTGTTAGCTCTGCACTACTAAGTTGGGACATGAAAGTTTATCAGTCTGGATGTACTTGCTTGAATCTTTCGGCTGTGGCACTAAACTTTCAATAATAGCATTCTTGGACAAATCATCAAAAAAATGCTTGCAAAATTTAGCAGGAAGGCCACAAACCCAAGTACAGGCTTCTTCAGGTTTATTTTGAAAATTTTCAGAACCAGGGTGATGCTTCTTTTCTGATGTTTCCTTGTGCACATATCCAGAACCATACTCGTGTGTTTTTCCTGATACAGTTTCTTGAGGGCAAAAACTTTGACCGGTATGATTATGCTCACTCACACCTTTAGGAAGCAATCCCAAATGTTCAGGGGAAGAATTCTTAGCCACATATTCAGAAGATTGTTCACGAATGCCAGGGCAAGACACACTGGTGGCAATTTCCGGTGATTCATTTTGTGTTATTGCATAGACAAAATGATGTTTATTTTCTCAAAGTTCAGTAAGTAAATATTCACTTCCAAATTCATGGGCGTGCTCCGATGTACTTTCTTCGGGGCAAAAATGGTTTCCCGTTTTACTCTTCGCTTGTGATGGAGAAACATATCAATTAGAAGGCTAACAATGACATATCAGCAACCATATTACCACAATAAGTTGGGTATTTTTAATTTTAACAAATAAACAAATTAATAAAGTTTGACAGAGTAGATGGTAAAATTATTCAGATGACAGAATCCAAAGATCCAAACATTCAATTTAAAAACCAAAAAACTGTAATATACGTTTCATCTAAAATTAATGAAGAAAAGAACAAGTCTTACCAATCACAATTTGTAAGAAAGTTTTGTGTTGCTTTCCATCCCCCAGCAGCAGATCTACAATCAAATTTAGCTAATGAAACTCTGAAAGATGGAATCAACTATGAAAAGTCTAATGTTATAGCATGTGAACCACTCACAAGGAAACACAAAATGGAAATAGTAATGAATATAATATGAAATCATAAGATATGCATTATGCTTCATTAGAAACCAAATTATTGCCAGTTTTATTACTTGGTTGTTGATAGGCTACTGATTGAAGTTCACTGAACAGCAATAAATACAACCATTTATTTCTCCAAGCTAGGCCCTAACAAAAGGTGCCCAATGCGACATACCTTTGAACATAGAAAACACTACCAAAAAAAAAAAAAAAACCCTACCATGTCTACCAATGTAATACATAGTAATTATAATAAGAAATTTCAATAGATTTTTATTGTATTTTCTTTTTTTTTTTGTATGAAAAAGTTTAGAAATAAGGGCATCCTTTTATCATTTTTCTAAGATTTTTCAAACTTATAAATCGTCTATCTGTAGAGGTTCGAATCCGATTACTTTCAGCACTTGTGCCAACCTTTATTGGTCTTTTCATTTTATTGTATTTTCAACAACACTGGTGAATCAACTCCCTCTTATGCTAAATTTGAAGCTTGCTTGCCAAGAGAATTTCGAATTTCAAGAAACCATAGGGAAAAGGGAGACGGGGAGGGGTGATTTCACGAATTAGGAGCAGCAATGCATCACCCAACCAACCATGTACCACAAAACTTCTTTTTCCTTTTTGAGAAAAAACGAAGGAGGCTTGAAACATTCTAAGCACAAGCTAAAAGCGCTAATGGACCTCATCAAAGCTCCTTCTATATCAAACTATTATATTAATTACATAATTTTATTAGCTTGATATAGCAATCAATTTTTTTTTATTGACATGGACAATCTTGACCAAAATGAAGCCATAATAAGTAAGCAAAAATAGTTTAAGAAATCAGCATGTCATATAAAACACCTGCTGTCAAAAAGATAACCTAAGAACAAATTGCTCGAAGCAAACAACGAAGGGAGCTACCTTAAAACAACGACTTTCTCCTCGACAACAAGGTCATTGCATGCCCTAACTTAACTTTCCATTTATAACTCATCACCATTCATGCAATTTAGATTATGTGTTTTCATATGTACATATATTTAAGTCACTGTCATTAACCTATACTAGATATTAATATAACTGAACAGAAATCAATCTTTTCAGCATTTAACAAAGAAAATTTGAATAATCATTTTCTAAAAGAAACCCTAGTTGGTAACATCATTCAGTTCCATTTAACAAAGAAATTGCTCATCATCAGTTTAAATGGTTAACCTTACACCAAATACGAAACTTAAGAGAACTTACGTAAATAAAACCTAAACTGAGCCCACAATAGTAACCTAAGATAAGATCATCAACTTCGCAAAGAAAAAATGAAAAAAAGTTTGAAAACTTCCGCGTCCTTTTTTTTTTTTTTTAACCAGGATTTTCTCACCAACCAAACAAAGATAGACAGAGAAAGTAAATAAAACCTAAACTGAGCCCACAATAGTAACCTAAGATAAGATCATCAACTTCGCAAAGAAAAAATGAAAAAAGGTTTGAAAACTTCCGCGTCCTTTTTTTTTTTTTTAACCAGGATTTTCTCACCAACCAAACAAAGATAGACAGAGAAAAATGAAAAAGAACAAAGAAGAAAAGAAATCGGAAAGCTTAAAAAAGATGGCATTGTGAATATTTTGTAGAACAATTGAGAGCAGCATAGCATTAGATTCGAAATAATACCGCTCCAACTTTATGTGCAGGTCTGCTTCTTTGGGCTTAAGTATCTTCTTTTCTAAATTAAACCGTTAAATCAGAGGCTTCGTTCCAATCTGCTCATGTGAGTCATGTCCTCCCCTTTGGGGTTGACCTTGCGGGCTAAGGTTTAAATTTTGACGACCCTGCTTAGGGGTTTCTTTAGAGCATTAATGGCGGCGATTTTCATCGCGAGTTACAATTACCTTTTACATCTAATTCTCATAAAATAACACTACATTGTCAGAGGAAACCTTAAACTTGAGCATTATCTCCTATTATCATAATAAAAGAAAAAAAAATGTGTTTGTTTGATAGGAAATATCAAATACTAGAATAAGACCAATAATTTATACAAATTAAAATGTTTTAGTATATAATATTAAAGCAGAATAAACAGTTTACTTCTATTTAAACAGAAATTTGTAAGAGCTAATATTCAAAAGCTAGATTGTGACACAACAAAAAAACATCTGGCAATATTGTGACCCTAACCAATTCGAGACAAAATGTTAGGGTGATTGTTGTTTCTTGATGCCTTGCCACAAGAAAACACACATCTATCATTCTTTCATGCAAAACTGTTCGTTTTGTTTTGACCATTGGGCCACAGCTTGTACTGGGCTCTTTTGTCATCACTCAAAATTTTAATAGACAGGTCAATGGGTAAAGTATGAGATACGTAGAGTATTTTTTATTTTTATTTTCAAATTTTTATAATCATATACAACGAATATTTAAATGTATTCTCATCTTTACAAGTATTTAATAGGTATAGTTAATCCCTGTACTCTTAACTTTTTTCAAAAGTAAAAATTAAAATTTATTTTTTTAATCTTTTTTTATTTTTATCTTGTATATTTAGGTAAATTTTTATAAATATATATTAATATATTTGTTAATAAAAATATTTTAATTTTAATTAATTTACAATAATAATATTTATATTATTTAATAAAAAATCGACTTATTAAATATATAAATACATATAAGGTACAGGTGCAGACATATGCTATACTACCTATCTTTATCCTCATACTCAATAAAAATTTAATATCATATCCAACCACATCCCCATCCTTATCCTCATACCTATTATGTAATACCCATATCTATCTTTATTAAAGTAAAAAGTCAGATTTTTTATTGAATATGGATAAATTAACATTTCTAACCTTGAATAAGTTCACTACAGGGGTTTTAGTTTTTAGCAACGTTTTTTTTGTCGTTTAGTGACGTTTATTAACGCTACTATAAGGTTGCGACGTTTGCGAAAAAATGTCATGCAGAGTGCCACCTATACATGCGTCGCGGTAAATAGCGACGTTTTCAAAAAAATACCTCAATATTAGCGGCGTTTATATCAGAAGCGCCATCATTTTAGCGACGTTTATATCTTTGAGACGTCGTTACTTTAGAGACGTTTGAATTTGAAAACGGCTCAATATTAGCGACGTTTATATCTTTTAGTCATCGCTATTTCAGTTGCGTTTTTATGAGAAAAACGCCATTGCACTGACAACGTTTGTAACAGAAAACGTCGCTACTTTAAAGGCATTTGAATCTAAAAATGCCTCAATATTTACGACGTTTGTATCTTTTGGGCGCCGCTAATTTAGTTGCGCTGTTATGAGAAAAATGTTGTTGCTTTAGTGGTGTTTCTATAAAAAATGTCATTTAACTAGCAGTTTTTGCTAGAAATAGCGTTGCTACTTATAATGGCGTTTTATGCTACAAACGCCACTAAATTATTCATTTAGCGGCATTGCCCAATGCAAACGCCACCATTATGTAAATATATATTTTTAGTTTCTTATAATAAATTTTATTTTCAGTAAAAAGCTTAAATTCAGAAACTGAAATTAATATTAACTTCATTCACATTTAAATATACATCTAATTAATAACAAGTTTAATAATTAATATAATAACATTCAAATATGATAAATACATTAACCAAATAAAAAATTAAAATGTATGAAATAGATGACTACATACATTTTGCTGGCTGCCAATTAATGAAGAAAATTTTTCACCTAGGTCACTAGCGTACTTAAGAACCTACTGAATAATATCATACAATTTTTAACACTTTATTATATGCTTATTTTTTTATTTAAAAATTTTAATATTTACTAAATATAATATCTAAGTTGATGGAACACCAAGATCATTTTCTAAAATTATTGTTGCATAAAATTCATAAGATGATCGAATCGATCATGCAATTACTAAAATTTTGCACGTTCTACCTCCATTCTAGCACGTTCTTCTTCAATTTTGGCACGCTTATATTCTCTTTCTTCTTCCATTTGCTGAAAACGTTGTTACATAGTTTACAACTCCCCTCTCAATATTGAAATGAATCGTGAAGATTGACTTGCTGAGAGTGTAAATTACGGAGAGTTATGTCTATAGTAGGTAGATGGTGTTGGACCCAATCCAAGGCCTCGGACCCGTCCATGCCTTTCTTTTTTAGCAACTTTTATGAATATTCAATTTTTCATTTCTTGTATGTTAAGAGAACCTTCAGATGCTACTTCAATCTTAGCAGTCATTTTCTCTTTCGCTTTCTCTTGTGAATTTGTCATATGCAACTGTCAAGTTTAATGATTAATTGATTATATTTTAAAAAGATTTAATTTTTACTTTAAGTTAAAATAGATGATACAAATTACCATAATTTCTTATGTTTTGATATTCATGTAAGATCCGTCTTTTTTTGTGTGTGTTACGTGAAAAAGTTTTACACGTCTAATTGTACTGCCCATATACAAAAATATATGTTATTTAATAGGATACATATCAACCATAACTTATTTATGCATATCAATCTTGTCAATCAAGTATTAAAATTTTGAATAACTTTAATCTCCTTTATTTATATTTTGGCCCTGTAACAACACAATAGTCTTAAATATACACAAAGAATAAAAGCATTTTGGTTTTTCACACATATCGGTCAAGGAAGCCAAATTCAATTATTTTCTTTTGATTTAATATAAAGGATTGAAGCCATTCAATATGTTGAAAGGCATCCAAAATTTATTTGTATATTTATCTTTTATATGAAAAAATATTCTCAAATAGACATAACTGACAACTTTTTCTCCCATATCAACCATAAAAACCAAGTTCACTCAATCGGACAAACTTAATATCAAGTATTGAAGCAATCAAAAGTGTTAAAATACAACAATAACAACAACCAGATAATAAAGGCGTAAATATACGTAAATAATAACTTTTCATATATATCATCTATGTAACTAAGTTTAAAACTTTCGATAAGTTTAATATCATGTATTGAAATAATCAAATATATTAAAACATAACAATAAATGTTAATTTCCATATTTACCTTTTAACAGCATAAAAAATTCATTCATTGGAATAAGTTAATTATCATAAATTTACGATTTTTTTTTGCTTTCTTGCAAAACTTTTTGATCCACTTGCATGGCTATATTTTTGTTGCTTCCTGCTACCAATCTCAATGTGTTCTTTTTCTTATTATAAAAATAATAGCATATATGATAGAAATATAAATATTATCAACTGAAACCATCAAACACTTTCATCATTTAATTCTATTATACAAAGTAATAAATTAGTACCTATCATTTTTTTTAGAACCAAAATCTAACCAATTGTTCATATTACCACTTAATCACATTACAGGGTAGATTTTGCATCATCGCCTCTACAATAGTATTTCAATCGAAATACTTATTCTTCAAACTATGCTTATAATCTTTTCATTTTTTTCCCAATGACTTAAACACAAATAAAGTTGGTATTTGAAGTACAAATCTTGACTGTAATAATACAATAAAAAAGTTTCAATAAGTAAACAAAATGTAAAATAAAAATTTTGAATATATCTGATTAATTATACTAATACTTTAATAAAGTTTAATGCATCGTCCTTAACTTTTTCTGGAATATTATGCCATGTTTCATAATGAATAGACAATTTCATTCCATTACAGGCTAACATGCTTAGAAATTCAACAAATAGTTAAGCTTCTTCACCAATTGATTGCTTATCAGAGTTTGCAGACATTACAATATGTTCGTTAAGAGGTAGTGCAAACAATTCTTTCAAAGTTGTTCGGCCTTTGGTCCTCCGTTAACCATTATTATCAACTGCAACAAATATAAAATATATTTCTAAAATTGTAATACTTTTATCATTATACTCGAACTCTAAAATTGGAGTATATCATACCTGCATTCAAATTTAAAGCATAATCAATTGATGGGGTACTATCTAAACTGGACCTCCCATATTTTTAGATCCAATATCAGTTAAAGGGTTAAAAGTGATGGGGTTAGATCTAACAGTACGTTCATTTGCCTCTAAAAAATTTAGTCCATAGCTAATATCTATAGGTGCCGCAAACGGTTCTAAACTAATATCTCTTATATGTTTTTCTTTCAACCTATTTCTCTGCATTGTAGCTTACCTACATCATAAAAGTGAATATAAAAAAAATATTAGTTCCGAAGATATATAAAGACATAAACAATTTAAGAAATCAAAACCTACGATATATAAAGAACATTTTGATTTAATTAAATCAAAATATAATGTATGATTTAGAAGATAATAATTATACAATAGCAAATGTGACATTATTTACATACTATTATTTACTACATTATGTCTTAAACACTCGAATTATAGGTGCACAGAATCATGGTTCGTAAATGTCTTCAGTAACATCTTCATGGACCCACTGAGTGTAGGTACTGAAGATATTCTCATCCAAGTTTTGTTCAGCAAAAGGATAACATTTAGTTTCATGTTCAATATCATCTTTGGTATCTAATCCCATATCAAATAAGTCTCTAGGTATGTTTCGCATAACAACAAACTAACCCAATTCTTTTAGATCTTCATAGTAAAATACTTGTTTGACTTGAGATGAAAATACATAAGGTTCATCAATAAATTGTTGTCCAGTGTGAATTAATCGAGAAAAATTCACAAGTGTAAATCCGTATTAATCTTTCTTAAGGCCCCTCGCACTATTCACATCTGTCCAATCACACCGAAATAAGATAACTTTTTACTTGCCCTAATAATCCAACTCAATGATGCATTAATCATGCCATAATAGTCAACATTTCCCTTTAAAAGGTTTATGTCCCTAGCACTAGCATAGCTAGTAGTTGATGAAGTTACAATAATTCTTAAATTTTGTGTACTTCTAAATCTCTCATGGGATTTTGTGTGAAATCTAAATCCATTGATGACAACAAAACTTGAATGAGATGGTTGAAGGCATTTTAAGCTCCAAACGCCTTTAATATTTCTAACGATAAATTTTAATTGTCAAATTATTGAAGGCGGTTATATCCAAAAATACCTTCATAAACATTTTGTTGGGATTATTGAATGCGTTACCCATAGGAAAACGCCATTCATAATCCATTCGACTAATTTTTAGTTGGTATTATTGAAGGCATTTTTTTACCCAAAATGACTTTAATATTCCAAACAATAATTTCATAGGAGGATTATTGAAGGCGATTTTGATAAAAAAACGTATTTAATATTTTCTGTTAGGGGTGATTGAATGCGTTTTCTTACTAAAAATGCCTTCATTAATTGCATCAAAAAAACATAATTGATACTTTATATGTGAAGTCAGTTGTAGGTTTATGTTAGAAAAATGTTTGCTGTCAGTTATATATTTATGCCCAGAAAACATTTGATTTATATATCTGATACTATGAATTACATTTTGGAATTTGCATAATGAACATTGTTGTATTTCAAAAAATTGATCACACATCCGAAATTAAAACTGATAACGTTACCATATTAATATACTTTTATGAAATAATCGTACTCAGTAATTTAATAAGTACACATAGTGTATTCATATTAAATATAACAATAATATTAAACCAATACCCCCAATGTACAAACTTAAAGTTTCCATTCAACATGGCATGTTAAAAACATTATAACAAATTGTTCCATAATATTTACATTCAACCAACAATGTCTAACCTGAAAGTTTATCAACATTGATAAATGACAATACATAATCATACTATTCTTTACGGATGTTATCCAGCTCCTCTTCCGTGAAGCTTTCTTTACCTTTCCACTAAAAAAAAATATCATAAGTAAATGTTAAGAAATGAGAACATAACTTACCATTTTATTTTTTTGAATATATAACGAGTTTATGAAATTTATACTAACCTTGAATGGTGTGGTCAAAAAATCATGTAACACTATCTCCCGCATAAAACAAAGGACATAATATCCACATTCAGTATTATTGGGTTGATGAGGTACTTGAAAATTAAATTAAGTTGGTTTAGAAAATATTTATCTATACAAACTCAACATTAAAAGAATAAATTTGACATTTACCGATAATGACACCCATTTTGATTTATTTATCTTCTTATTGAATGCGGATATTATCTTAAATTGAAAAGAAAAAAAATTAGTGGAAAAATAAATAAAATTTCTTATGAAAAAACAAAACATATATAATATAATAAAATACTGTAATACCTCTTTATAAAATTTTGAATATCGGGGTTAGGCATCACCATTGGATTAACTGAATTAAGAAAATATGGCGTGAAGGATTTGGTGTCAATCACAACAAGCACCCAATGACGATTGCAAAATAATAACAATGATATACTCAGAATATGTATCAGATCATAGAATGGAGCAGGTTAGAGTAATTAAGGTTGGAATATAGCTTATTGCGCATTATACAAGAGTAAATAATAATCAACCGATCTTTTCATATATAAGATTACATGATTAGCATGATACACAACTGTGTCACTTTGCTCACTAATGAAGTTAAGGTCAATGAATCTAAATCTGTTCGTTAACTATCTCTATTTCAGCTCTCTATACAAAAAGCTACACAATAACAATCAACACTACTGGTTAGTATTACACCCTAACACTAACTTGCATATTGAATGTACATATTTGTATTTATAAGCTAACCTCATATAAGTAACGATTTCAACAGTTGATAATTCATCCATTTCACAAAATTCTTTCACCTCATCCATACCAATGAAAAAAAATAATTGTTTATCAAATAAGTCTTCCTCAAACTCAATGGATATGAAGTTTTCGTTGGTATAATTCTCTAGCAAATATTTTATTAACTCATCCATGAAGGCTAGGACAAGGGTTAGATTTTGAGTCTGAACGTCCTCCTACAATATTTAAAGAAATATAAGTATTAAAACCAAATCAATCAATATAATAAACAAATTAATATTCAAATTATAAACAATATCATACTTCTTGGGTGGTAGCAGATGATTGGATGGCTTTCTTACTTGCAATGAAAGCTTCTCGTACGGGAACGATGCTATCAGGCTGGAGTACTGGCATAACCGGCTACATTGTTGCCAACATGGACTCCAAAGCAGCGAGTCTTTACTGTTGGTCATTGAGACGTTACTCCTGATCATTAATTTGTTGATGTTGTTGCTCAATTATTGCTTTATACTATGCATTTCTCATTCATGAGGTTTTTGGTTGTTTACCAAAATACATTGATGGCAAGACAAATTTACCAACCTCACGATCCCGACCAGGCCTTTCTTTAGAGCCTAATGCTAAAGATAAAAGATCTTTGCCATACTGAGTTACCAGTTCATTGGATTTTACTTTGGTAGCATAATCATCCTGAAAGATAATAATAAGTTGGGCTATTAGAACAAATCTACACAAGCTAATATACACTCATGCATACAACCACAATGCCAATCATACATTATATCAAAAAAGTGTATGTATGCCAATCATACATACAATCTTTTTTACCATTTCCTCAGTTGCTTTATCTATGAATGATCCATCATTTTGTAAATGTCCTTATTTCCAAACATCTCATATGGAAACTTCTATGTTTGAGTCACCAATTCCTATTAAATTAACGTAAAAAAAGAATCAAAATGTATGAAATAAATGTTCATAAATATTCATTAATGAATATAAAATAAGTGTGCGAATACCTACAAGCTCATACTTCACAGTTGCATGTTTTTTTTTGCTGTTCGATGGTGATATTACTGTTTAACCTGAATGTCTCGATGTTATTCTTTGATTTTCTACAAAATCAAGAAATTACATCAATCATATATTAAGATCAAAGGCTATATTGCATAAAGACTTATAAACTTGAACTAATTTAGTAATGGGTTTACGTACCGAGAAATCTTCTGAAAGTCGATGTTGAACAAAATTTGTTTAATCTTCAACACTTATGACATCTGTATATGCCGTAAATGGAACAACTAAAACATCACCTTCACCAGCCAGCGGTAAAATATATTAGATTATCAATCTACTTTTAAAGTCTCTGAAAGTTTTTCCAACAGAT
Source organism: Durio zibethinus (assembly GCF_002303985.1). The sequence goes on along the minus strand of NW_019168048.1, from coordinate 29,507,486 downwards.
TGCAACACAATCCTTTTACACTTAATTAGGATGTTGAACCGTTCCTAAATAAGTTAACACAAATAATATAAACACATTGAATTTTAATTAAATGATCATATAACAAATTTTATGAAATAGTTGAATAAACATACCATAACAGACTGTCATATCTCATCCTTTAAATCATCAAGAACTATTCACCAATCGGTGTACGTAATTAAAATCCTCCGATGGACGATGGCTCTAATATGAGTAGCCATCTTGGTAGCTTTTTTCGACATAGACTGCCCACTTTGATTGAAGTTAACATGAATTTTTGTGTCAGTCACTTTGATTTGTTTATTTGGGCTCCTTCTTTTTTTTTTTGGCCTATATGTCTTTCTTCTACATGTTCATTAGAAGAAAATGATGTTGTTCGGAGTCCATATTACCCGTAATATTGATCATAATTATACGAATTACATAATATGACCTTTTAAATTGATCATTGTACTTAATTTAATACAACCAATATCATACTATATACAAAAACAACATTTAGCACACCATTCATCAATGTGCTCATACACACCCTTCAACAAACCACTCAAAAACACCATTCAGCCCCCATTCAGCAAAATAATATTAGACAACAATGTTTAGTAAACCATTTGGCATGAAATATTATTCAGACCCCCAATATCATACAATACCATTCGACAATACAATATCAGTCAACAAGGTTCAGCAAACCACAATATTTAATGTGTACTACATAGAAACAACATACTTACAATATGAATAGAATCTTGGACGACTATGCTGACGGTGATGTTAATGAAAATATATAAACGCATATGTCAATATTAAGGAACTGAAAAAACAAAAATTCTCTATTGAAGGTGTAAATAATACAGTAAACTAAAAAAAGACTTACCGATTAAAACAAACATTCGCAGCGGTGATTTGTTGAAGGTTGGTGATGAAGAATGGGAGAAAGAAAGCAATGGTCTGCTAGAAATGTGTTTAAGGGTTTGGTTTATTTGGTTGAATAACGCAGCTTTTAATCATTCTGTCTACCAGCGCTCTGTAAATTCTTATGTTCAAGACAAGAAAATAAATATAAAATTAATTATTAAAGGCATTTTCATGGAACAACGCCTTCAATAATCACTGAAAATTTTATTGGAGATTATTAAAGGTATTTTTTACAAAAAAAATGCCTTTAATTATAAGCCTTTAAAATTGTCTAACCAACTTATTAAAGGCATTTCTTATAAAAAATTATCTTTTCTAATTCTTAAAATTATAAAAGTCATTCTCAATTAAAAATCACCTTCAATAATTATGAATTTTCAAAGTTTATAACAAACTATTGAAGGCAGTTTATAATAAAAGAAGCCTTTAACAATCCAAAAATTTTTTTTTACAAAAATTAATGAAGGCGTTATTTTCTATAACCACATTCAGTAATTATCTACAAACTGTGATAGGAATTATTGAAGGTGTTTTTCTTGGATATACACCTTCAATAATAATGTTGGAATTTGTGTGACAATATATAAAAGGTATTTTATAGTAGAAGATACCTTTAATAATTTTTAAAATTTTTAGTGAAAAAATTTTATTGGAGATTATTGAAGGCATTTTTTACAAAAAAGACATCTTTAATTATAAGCCTTTAAAATTGTCCAACAAACTTATTAAAGGCATATTTTATAAAAAAAAAATGCCTTTTCTAATTCTAAAAAATTATATAAGGCATTTTCACTAAAAAATCGCATTCAATAATTGGATTTTCAAAGTTTATAACAAATTATTGAAGGCATTTTATAATTAAAGACGCCTTTAATAATCAAGAAATTTTTTTTTGAGAAATTATTAAAGGCATTATTATCTGCAACTGCTTTCAGTAATTATAGATAAATTGTGATAGGAATTGTTAAAAGCGTTCAATAATAGTGTTACAATTTGTGTGACGGTATATAGAAAGTATTTTACAGTAGAAGACGTTTTTAATAATTCTCAAAATATTTAGTGAAAAAATTTTAAAGGCATCTGTTATTAACAAACGCCTTCAGTAATGGATTACTAAGTTTAAAGGTATATTGAAAGCGCATTTTCTAATAAACACCTTCCATTACCATCATGGTATATTAAAGGTGTTTTATAATAAAAGATGCTTTTAATAATTCAAAATTTTTTTTTTAAGAAAATTATTGAAGGCGTTGTTTTCTAAAATTGCCTTCAGTGTTTATATACAAACTATGATAGGAATTATTAAAGGCATTTAGCTTAAATATATGCTTTCAATAACAATGTTACAATTTATGTGACGATATATAGAAGGTATTTTACAGTAGAATATACCTTTAATAATTTTTAAAATATTAAGTGAAAAAATTATGAAGGCGTCTATTATTAACAAATGCCTTCAGTAATAGATTTCTAAGTTTAAAGATATATTGAAGGTGTCATTTCTAATAAATACCTTCCATTACTATCGTAGTATATTGAAGGCGTCTTATAATAAAAGACTGCCTTTAATAATTTGAGAAATTTTTTTTAGGGAAATTATTAAAGGCATTATTTTCTGCAACTGCCTTCAGTAATTAACTACAAATTGTGATAGAAATTATTAAAGGCATTTTTCTTGGATATATGCCTTCAATAACAGTGTTAGAATTTGTGTAACGATATGTTCAATGCGCTTATAATATATTCAAAACATATTTAGAAGGGAATTATTGTTGATTTTTTTGTTAGTAAACGTCTTCCATAATCCTAGCCAATAAAAATCTTTCCAAAATTAGCACATCCAATCACCAACTTCAAGCTTCATCTTCATTATTATACTATTTCTCTTTCCAGACCAAATACAATTTACTTTCCCTTTCCTTTCGCTTTTAGTATTCAAGCATTATCTTTTAGAACCCTATTTTGACTATTCATAACTTATTGACTTTAGCTTTTACTTCATTTGACTATTCCTTCAGCTTTTGCAATTTGTGATTTTCTTTTTAGTGAAAAAAATTTTTCTACAAAATCCACCTTATTTTACTTTATGTCAACCCCAAGTACTGATACTCTTGGGTACTGTCTACATTAGTAGCAGAGTTTTAACAATCATAATATCTACTGATAAATTACTTCACAACAAAGAGTTCTTGTTTTGTGTAAGTACTGGTCTTGTTATTATCTTTTGTTTAAAACATAATAAACTATGCAATTGTACATGTTCGTTTTCATATTAATTTTTTATATACATTTGGTCTGATAATGTAGCAAGTAATAAATGGATAAGAGTTGGATGCAAAAGTTAAGATTAAGTCAAGAGTACAGAGATGGAGTGAAATTTTTTTTTAATTTTGCATTTGAGAACACAAGTGAAGATAATATGATATTATGCCTATGTGTGAAATGTGCTAATATCGAGTGACAAATGCGTAAAGTTGATTATGAGCATTTAATTTGTATTGGATTTCTATCGAGATATGTTAATTGGTATTTTCATAAAGAGTTTGTACCATCAAGGTCTTCCACTACAGTTTCTTCAACATCAAAGGCTCTTCATCACCAACATGATCCATTTATAACAGATGACATTGAAGGCATGTTGCGAGATACTTTTAACATTCATAACTAAAATTTTTGTAATTTTTCTCTCTAATATGAAGGATTTAATCAATCCAATGTTGAAATGCATGAATTTGGTAAACCTAGATAGGTGTTAGTGACCAACAACCTAGAGGAGAAGCATCAAAGTTTTATAGGTTGCTTTAAGAAATGAATGAAGAACTTTTTTAAAGATCGAAGCATTCAAGGTTATCTTTTTTTATTTTTGTTTCACTTGAAATGCTTATGTGGATGGACAGGAAACTCTCTGACTTTATTATTACAGTTTATGAAAGAAATATTTTCTTTTACAAAAATTTTTGAATCTTGTAAGGAATCAAAGAAGATGATCAAGGATTTAGGTCTCGAATATGATAAAATTTATAGTTGTCCCAATGATTGCATGTTGTATTGGAGGGATAGAAAAAATAAAAAATTTTATCATTTGTGTGGTATTTCTCGTTGGGTCAACAAAAATCTCGATGAAAGGTTGAATGATGATGGTGATAAGGTATGTGTAAAAAAAAAGCCTGTTAAGTTTTTATGTTATTTTTCATTAATACCAAGATTTAAACGACTCTACATATCTTTCAAAACTATAGATTCAATAAGGTGGCATCGTGAGAAGCATACGGATGATGGATCATTGAAGCATCCTATAGAGACTTTGGTATGAAAGTTATTTTATTCTAAATTTTTAGACTTTACATCTATCGTCAAAATGTTATGCTTAAACTGGCATCGATGGATTTAACCCATTTCAAATGATGAGTACTTCTTATAGTATTTAGCCAGTTGTATTAATTCCTTACAATTTATCACCATGGATTGCTATGAAGCAACAGTTATTTATATTGTCTATGATAATTTTTTAGAAAAAAAGTCCAGATAATGATATAGATATCTACTTACAACCTCTTATTAAAGAGTTAAAGTAGTTATGAGAAATAGTTAAGACCTATGATGCATCAAAAGTAGAGAACTTCAATATGCGTGCTACTTTATTATGGACTATCAATGATTTTTTTGCTTATGCGAATTTATTTGATTAAAGTAAAAAAGGTTATTGTGCTTGTTCATATTGTGTTCCACAGACATATTCAATGTGGTTACGTAATGGTAGGAAGTTTTGTTATATGGAATATCATTGATGGTTAGATGATAATCATCGATTTAGATTTTAAAAACATCTATTTGATAGAACTGAAGAGTTGAAGAGATCATATTTACCTATTAGTGGGTCTAATATCTTGTCAAAGTTAAAAGATATCAATTTCACATATGAAAAAATGACTCTATCAAAGAAAAGAGTGAGGGACATCTTTAAAGGTGTCTAGCCTCATATTATGCAAGTTGATGATAGTTATACAGAAGTTGGTGATCTTTATGTTTAAAGTGATGAAAAGGACGATGAAGTAAATGACCACAATGAGTATGAGTTGTGAAAAAAAAGAAATATATTTTTTGAGTTACCTTATTGGGAATATAATTTATTATGCCATAACCTTGATTTGATGCACATAGAGAATGATGTTTATGAAAATTTTATCTAAACAATTTTCAATGTGAATAGAAGATCCAATGATGACTTAAAAAGTTTGCTTGACATAGTTGATATGAGGATTCGCCCAAACCTTTATCTGATGTTGCTTCCTAATGACAAATATCAATTGTCTGCTGCTTGTTTTGGGATTTCTAAAGTCGAAAAAGATGTGTTTTGTAAGGTTTTAAAAAATATCAAAGTTTTAAATGACTATATGTCAAATATATCAAGATGTGTGAATATGAAACAACGAAAACTTTCTTCATTAAAGTTACATGATTATTACATTTTGATGCAAGATTTACTTTCAATTGTTTTACGCTTATCAATGTCAAAGTAAGTGACTTCTGTGGTAATTGAATTGAGTAACATATTTAAATCTCTATGTCAAAAATGTATGAATGTGGAAGAGCTTGACAAAGTTCAAGATCGATTTGCGATTACTTTATGCCATTTAGAGAAAATTTTTCCTCCAAACTTCTTCACTATTATGATGTATTTGGTTATCCACCTTCTATATAAAGTAAAGGTCGGTGGGTCGGTTTATTATCGATAGATGTATTCTATTGAAAGGTATTATTTATTAATAGATTGATTACGTTTTTATTGATTATTAAGCTAATCTACTTAAAATAACATATGACTAATGTTTTATGCTATAGGTTTTTAGGGAGGTTAAAGTCTTATTGTCGTAACAAACACTATCCGAAAGGTTCTATTGTTGAAAGATATTTAGCAGAAAAGTGTATGACATTTTGTTCTCATTATTTGAAAGATATTGAAACAAGATTTAATAGATTTTTGTGAAATGTTGGTATGCAGCACACAGACTCGGCCTACAATTTTCTTTTTTAAAGTTTTGGACAACCCATAGGCAAAGCTGAATTGGTGGAGTTAGATGCTAAATCTTGGGTACAAGTACATCGATATGTTTTTTTTTATTATGACTCAATTGAATCGTTTCGCACATAAGTTGTTTATCAAAGAAATTATTCATTACATTAGGCATAATTTATTGTATTTTTTTTAGTGTTATTACTTTATCATGATGCTTTATAGTGAGTATAAAAGTAATTTAAAAGATCTTACACATTATCGACAATCAAACTCTCGAGAGGTTGATAAGTTATTCACTAAAAACTTTCATGAATGGTTAGGAGCAACTGTAAGTAATGCCATACTTTCCATTATTTTTTATCCTCATAGAATGCTTAGGGTAAAAATAACATTAATAACATATATATATTTGTTTCACTTTTATAAGTTTGAAGTGGAAGGCTTTTAGTGAAAAGGAGAAGTGTTTTTCACATGATCCAAACTAGATTATGAAATGATACAAAGGTTTCATCATCAATGGATTTAGATTTTACATAAAATCGCATGAGAGATTTAGAAGTACATAAAATTCAAGAGTTGTTGTGACTTCATCAATTACTAGCTATGCTAGTGCTAATGCTAGGGACACAAACCCTTTGGAGGGAAATGTTGACTATTATGGCATGATTAATGACATCATTAAGTTGGATTATTATGGACAAGTGAAAAGTTATCTTATTTCTATGTGATTGGGCAAATGAGAATAGTACGAGGGATCTTAAGAAAGATCAGTATGGATTTACACTTGTGAATTTTTCTTGATTAATTCATACTAGACAACAACTCATCGATGAACCTTATGTATTTTCATCTTAAGTCAAACAAGTATTTTACTTTGAAGATCCGAAAGAATTGGGTTGGTTTGTTGTTCTTTGAAACACACCTAGAGACTTATTTAATATGGGATTAGATACCAAAAATGATGTTAAACATGAAACTGAATGTTATCCTTTTGCTAAATAAAACTTGGATGTGAATATCTCTAGTACCTACACTTAGTGGGTCCGCGAAGATGTTATTGAAGACATTTACGAACCATAATTCTATGCACCTATAATTTATAATTCGAGTGTTTAAGACATAATGTAGTAAATAATAGTATGTAAATAATGTCACATTCACTATTGTATAATTATTGTCTTCTAAATCATACATTATATTTTGATTTAATTAAATTGATATGTTCTTTATATATCGTGGGTTTTGATTTTTTAAATTGAAAACGTCTTTATATATCTTCTGAATTAACATTTTTTCTATATTCATTTTTATGATGTAGGTAAGCTACAATGTGAAGAAGTAGGTTGAAAGAAAAATATATCAGAGATATTAGTTTAGAACCGTCTGTGACACCTGTAGATATTGGCTATTGACTGAATCTTTTGGAGGTAAATAACGTACTGTCGGATCTAACTTCATCACTTCTAACCCTTTAACTGATATTGGATCTAACAATACAAGAGGTCCATGTTTAGATAATACCCCATTAATTGATTATGCTTTAAATTTTAATGCAGGTATGATGTACTCCAATTTTAGAATTCGAGTATAATGATAAAAGTATTACAATTTTACAAATATATTTTACATTTGTTGCAGTTGATAACAATGGTCAACGGAAGACCAAAGGCCTGACAACTTTGAAGGAATTGTTTGCACTACCTCCTAATGAGCGTATTGTAATGTCTGCAAACTCTGATAGGCAACTAATTGGTGAAGAGGCTCAATTATTAGCTAGATTCTAGGCATGCTAGCCTGTAATGAAATGAAATTGCCTATTCATTATGAAACATGGCGTAATATTCCAGAAAAAGTTAAGGCCAATGTGTTAAACTTTATTGAGGTATTAGTATAATTAATTAGATATATTCAAAATTTTTATTTTACATTTTGTTTACTTATTCAAACTTTTCTTATTGTATTATTACAATCAAGATTTGTACTTGAAATACCAACTTCATTTGTGCTTAAGTCATTAGGAAAGAAATGGAAAGATTATAAGCATGGTTTAAAGATTAAGTATTTTGATCGAAATACTACTGTAGAGGCGATGATGTAAAATCTATCCCATAATGTGATTAGGTGACCATATGAACAACTGGTTAGATTTTGGTTCTCAAGAAAAGGAGAGGTACTAGTTTATAACTTTGTATAATAAAATTAAATGATGAAAGTGTTTGATGGTTTTAGTTGGTAATATTTGTATTTCTGTCATATACGTAATTATTTTTTATGATAGGAAAGAGAACATATTAGGATTGGTAGCAGAAAGCAACAGAAATATAACCACACAAGTGGATCAAAAAGTTTTGCAAGAAAGTAAAAAGAAATTGTAAGTTTATGATAATTAACTTATTCCAATGAAAGAATTTTTGCTACTGTTAAAAGGTAAATATGGAAATTAACATTTATTATTCTATTTTAATAAATTTGTTTATTTTAATACATGATATTAAACTTATCGAAAGTTTTAAACTTAGTTACACAGATAATATGTATGAAAAGTTACTGTTTACATATATTTACACCTTTATTATCTAGTTGTATTGTTGTATTTTAACACTTTCGATAGCTTTAATACTTGATATTAAGCTTATCCGATTGATTAAACTTGGTTTCTATGGTTGATATGGGAGAAAAAGTTGTCAGTTATGTCTGTTTGGGAATATTTTTGCATATAAAAGGAAAATATACAAATAAATTTTATATGCCTTTCAACATATTAAATGGCTTCAATCCTTCATATTAAACCAAAAGAAAATAATTGAATTTGGTTTCCATGATCGATATGTATGAAAGCCCAAAATGCTTTTATTCTTTGCGTATATTTAATACTATTGTGTTGTTATAGAGCCAAAATATAAATAAAAAGATTAAAGTTATTCAAAATTTTAATACTTGATTAACAGGATTGATTTGCATAAATAAGTTAGGTTGATATGTATCATATCAAATAACATATGTTTTTGTATAGAAGAATGAGATGGGTGGTACAATTAGACGAGTGAAACTTTTTTGCATAACACACATAAAAAAAATGGATCTTACATGAATGTCAAAACACAAGAAATTATGGTAATTTGTATAATCTATTTTAACATAAAGTAAATATTAACTCTTTTTAACATATAATCAATTAATCATTAAATTTAATAGTTGTAAATGACAAATTTACTGGAGAAAGCGAAAGAGAAAATGACTGCTGAGATTAAAGTAGCATCTGAAGTTTCTCTCGACATGCAAAAAATAAAAAATCAGATATTCATAGAAGTTGCTGAAAAAGAAAGGCATGAACGGGTCCGAGGTCTTGGATTGGGTCCAACACCATCTGCCTACTATGGACATAACTCTTCACAATTTACACTCTCAGCGAGTCAATTTTCACGAGACATTTTAATATTTAGAGGGGAGTTGCAAACTATGCAACAACGTTTTCAGCAAATGAAAGTAGAAAAAAAATAGGAGCGTGTCAAAATTGAAGAAGAACGTGCTAAAATAGAACTAGAACATGTAAAATTTCAACAGTTGCATGATCGATTCGATCATCTTATGAATTTTGTGCAACAACAATTTTCAAAAAATGATCTTGGTGCTCCATCAACTCAGGTATTATATTTAGTAAATATTAAAATTTTTAAATAAAAAATAAGCATACAATGAAGTGTTAGAAATTGTATGGTATTATTCAGTAAATTATTGAGCACGCTAGTGATCAAGGTAGAAAATTTTTTTCATCAATTGGCAACCAGCAAAATTTATACAGTCATCCATTTCATATATTTTTATTTTTTTATTTGGTTAATGTATTTACAATATTTGAATGTTATTATGCTAATTATTAAACTTTGTATTAATTAGATGTATATTTAAACATGAATGAAGTTAATATTAATTTCAGTTTTCTAAATTTAAGCTCTTTACTGAAAATAAAATTTATTATAAGAAATTTTAAAAAAATGTATTTTTACATAATGACAGTGTTTACATTAGGCAATGCCGCTAAATGAATAATTTAGTAACGTTTGTAGCATAAAACGTCACTATAAGTAGCGATGCTATTTTCAGTAAACGCGGTTAGTTAGGTGACGTTTTTTATAGAAACGTCACTAAAGTAACGGCGTTTTTGTCATAACAACATCACTAAATTAGAAGCGCCTAAAAGGTACAAACGTCGTAAATATTGAAGCATTTTCATATTCAAATGCCTCTAAAGTAGTAGCATTTTCTGTTACAAACGCTATTAATGCAACGACATTTTCTCATAAAAAAGCTACTGAAATAGTGACGATTAAAAGATACAAACACCGTTAATATTGAGCCATTTTCAGATTCAAACACCTCTAAAGTAGTGGCGTCTCAAAGATATAAATATCGTTAAAATGACGGCACTTCAGATATAAACGTCGTTAATATTGAGACGTTTTTTTTGAAAACGTTACTATTTACCGTGACGCGTATATAAACGGCACTCTGCGTGATATTTTTTCGCAAATGTCGTAACCTTATAATAACGTTAATAAACGCTGTTAAACGATAAAAAAAATGTCATTAAAAATCAAAACCCCTGTAATGATATGTTAGTATCATAAGTTTAGAAAACTATAGCAGTCCTATATAAGATAATATTAATCCTTACCATTAATGCAAAAAGAAGGTCGTGATGTTTCTTAAGTTTCATTGATACTTGATACTTTTTTATTTTTTAATAAAGAGTAAAACAAAAAAACTAAAAAAATGCAAAACCTCGTACTGTACATACATTGAAATTGAGTCATGCAACCAAATCTGCCTCTGCTTCTGGTTTTAACGCATCAATTTCTCAAGTCATGTGATGATTAGACTTTTGACGGATTGATTAATCACGAAAGAAATGAAGATTTCATTTGGCAACTCCATCCACAAACTTTGAATTGACCTACTTTTTCCTGCCGTTTTGATTACCGAGAAAACAAAGAGAGGAAATTTAAAGACGTTGAACATTATTAAGAACATCATCATCATCATGCTTGCTTTTCTAAAACAAAACTCAAACCAATTTACCAATGCCGACGAGCTAGTTTCAAGCATAGCAGTCAAACCAATTGCCAAACTTTTACCTTTTTATCTGTTTTTCAGCGACCAAATCAACAAAAAGCACGAGTTCATTTAGAATTATAGAATCACCCACTTATTTTGACTGCCTTTCTCTATGTAGAAAACACGCATTGCCAAGCCTAACTTTAACTCTTTTTCAAGCAAATTTGAACTCACGGTCAAAATAACATGTTAAGGTGAAGAAGTTTCACGGAAGCAAGTCCAAGCAAAAGTCAAATAACATATTACAAAATTTTTCCTTATTAATTTTATTACAAAAATGAATCATTTTGTTTTAGTAGTGTTAATAAAAGAACAAAACTTACATAAATTTTTTTACATGAAATTTGTGAAGTATTTTCTTAAAAATAATTTAATAAAAACTTTAATAAAAAAATTTAAATCGAAAAATTTTTTACATGAAATTTGTGAAATGTTTTCTTAAAAATAATTTAATAAAAAAATTTAAATTGATAGAGTTCAATATAAAAATTAATAATATATAAAAAAATTATTTATAATTCAAATTTAATTTATATTTATTTAATAATAAATATTCTATTAATATTTTTATTAATTAAAATGTTTATCTTAAAATATATATCAAACTTTATTAAAAGAAATTTTAATTTTACATACTTAATTTATATAATAAAAATTTTTAATTTATTAATTTTAATTTTTATTTAATTATTTTTAATAAAAAAATTTTACGAACTTAACTTAAAAATTTTCGTCAAAATCATTTTCTTAATGAAAGTGGAGACAAAAGTCGCGTGTCACGTACGATCCAGTGAAACCAGATTGACCGTGAAGCAATATAAACTGCCGGAGCCAACACGAACCAAAAGTGCGCAAATTCATAGTGGGATAAAAAGAAATATTTAGTACGTTGGCCTCGTTCCGCATTTGCACCGCGTGAAAACCGCAAATAAGAAGCATCCTTGACGCCCGGAAGGCGCCATTGCTCCGTGAAAACGTTTCACGTGCAAACTTGTATGCCAAATCATTGGTGAAAGCATAGAGTAATAGACTTTTGACTTGAAAACCATTAGGCTACCAATTGCCGGTTCTCACTTTCCTCTCTTCTTCCTTACTTCCACGTTTGCTCCACTCTTCCTTCTGTACTATTCTCTTTTGACTACAAACACTATTTATAAATTATTTTTAAAATATGTTTTAAACTCTTGCTAGTGCAAGTGACTTTTTCTTTTAACACGTGGAATCTCTAAATATTTGAATTCATTATGATATAAAATACAAAATAAAAATAAATATTTGGAATAAGACAGATTATTTGTGTGAATTCTATATATCCATTTATCATTATTAATTTTTTTTATTTTTTTTATATAAAAGGAGTTGTAGTTATGGAATCTTAATCTTAGTGAGTTGTACTTATTGTACGGCCCCTTTTTTCCAACTTGCATAAAAAACATTAACTTAGCGTAAGACATAGAGGCTGAGCTCCCGAATTTCTCTCGCATTTTTTGTCTCTTCATTATTGATTGGTATAATAAAATGAAAAAAAATAAAATGAAATAGGAATTGTGGTATTTGGTTAAAAAATTAAACATGTTACCTTAAATTCACACATGGTATAAACAAAATCATTTAATCAAATAATTTTTTATGTTAACCATTCATACATATTAATGCTCATAATATTTCATCCAAAAAGATAAATTACATTTAATTATGTTTTATGTTAATAATTGAAGCAGAACAGTTAATGTGATATACCTAGATATTAAGAGTGTCGGTTCATAATATTTAATTTAATTGATTCATGTTATCATATTTCAAAATAAAATTCAGTAGATTTAAAATTTAATACTTGTAATTTATTTTTTTATTTATAAACTTATGACCTCATTTATAAAAAAAAAAAAGAAAGAAAGTGGTAGTTCACTTTTAATTATGTATGATAAAAAAAAAGAAAGTCAAATCTCGATGCACAATATTCCTTACTTTGCTAGGTTTAAAATAAGAATTTATAATACGCAACATTCTTTTTACATTTTAACAAAAAAGTTGTTTTCAAAATTTGAACTCATAATCTTTCAATCATAAATAACCAATCTTACCATTACTCTAAGGCTCACCATTTTAATTATGTATGATAAGTAAAGTGAAAATTTATAATCAAATTAAGACGTACAATGTTAACATAATTAATTTGATTAGGAATTGGATAGTGTTGCCTTATGAGTGGTCCCACGTGCCACATAAGGTTTCAACAAATAAAAGGAAAAATTAAAAAGCCTCTTACACCTGTGTATCGCCTTACTTCTCCTTTTGGACAGTCGATAAAAGGTCATTTTCGCCAAAGCGAATTTTTCCATTAAAACAAAAACAAAAGAGGCCAAATGCTTGGCTCTTCTCTCTTTGCCCAATCAAAAATTCATCTCCATGATCTCCAACTTGATTCTTGAAGGGTTGAATTCTTTTCTTTTCTTTTCTTTTTTTTTAATAACTAGAGATTAGAAAAAAAAAAAATTTTTTTAGAATGCCTTCAAATTTTTATACAAATCAAATACTCTTTAAAATCAGCAAGAAAATCATGATGTTGTCATTTTATATTGATTTTTTAATACCAAATAAATTTAGTGATTCGTATATTTATTTTGTATCAAATTTATGTAAAATATGAAAATCAATTTATTATATTTTATGTTGACACATTAAATATTAAATATTTTTTATTTTTTTCAAACTTATAAATTTATTGTCAAAATATTAAATTATCGCTTTTATACTTTTATATTTAAAATTTTTATTATATTATCGTATCATATCTAAAATTATTAATTCTACATCAAATCTACAATAATTAATTATATTTAGGTGATAAAATTTTGAATTATCTTAGCAACTGTCTATATTTTTTCTCTTTCTATTTTAATAGTATTAGGGAACATTATTCCACAATTTGTGTCGTGTTATTCCTGTTTTTTTTTTTTTTTTTATCAATGCTTCATGAATAAGTCATCCCAATAAAAAACAATTGCAAATAATAAAAAATAATAATAATAACGCATTTCACAAGGGGAAATAATCAAATAGTAAAAGAAAATCAATAAATATATGGTGGCCTTCATACAAGCATCCATTTCTTTTTTTTATTCCTATTTTCTTTTCGATACTTACTTTTCAATGGAAGGCTAAAGATAATGTAATGTGGGCTAATCCATGTTATTAACAATTTTATATGAGATTCTGACAGTTATTAACAATCTTCCTGATGTGTATATATATATTTTTTGGCCAAATATTTTATGATCTTTATGGCACATTCATAAAAGAACATAACCTTTCTCGAAGTACCCTTTTTTATAATTGACTTATTATTGCAACAAAGTGTATAGTTTTGGTACTTGCATTGAAACTTTCAATGTATTTATTGAAAAATTTTTAATTTTGTTCTTGTGAAAGTGATGTTAATGTTGATTAAACTAGTAAAACCAAGACAACAGTCCACATCACCTGATTTCTTGTTTCCATTCCTTTACAACTTTGAGACAAGAATTTTTAGGATGTTTTGTGTTGGTTAGGTTAACTTGATTCTCTTTATTTAAAATTGTTAAAATTTAATATTTAATAATTAAAATTAAAATTTTAATATTCTATTAATAGATTACAGAATTATTGATTACTTAATCTTATTTATTGTCTATTAACTCTAAAAAAATTATAAAATGCTAAGATAAATTTTTTTAATAAAAAATCATAATTTAAAAATAAAAAAATTATAAATATTAAAATTTAAATTTCGAATTATTAAATATCATTTATTAAAATTGATTGTATAATTTAATTGAACTAAATTTTGAATTAAAAACATATTATATTTTTCTTTCAAATAATTAAAGTACAAGTTAAATTTGATTAACTAACGGTGGAAGCTATTTCCAACTAAATGAAAATGTTACCAACTAAATTATTATTGAACTTTAGAATGGTACGTCTTTTAATGCATGTCTTCAACTTTATTTGTTCTTCTAATTAAATCAAAGCAAAAAGAAAAGAAGTTAAAGAAAAATAGATGGAATGAATGGCACGTGATTGTCACTCTATTTGTTTTGGCATGAACTTAAATAAAGCTATTTCTCTTTTTATCCTCTTTAAGTATATTATTCTGTTATTGATCAATTTTAATTGATTTATATAATTATTTTAAAAATATTATAATTAATAAATTCAAATTTTAAAATCGTTACATACCATTCTTTCTTTTATATTTTTTCAATAAATAAATTAATTATAAACAAACTTTTGTATTCATTACTTATTTATTTAATAAATTATAAAATATTATTTATAATTATTCATTAAATTCAGTAATAAATAAAAATTAACTATATTCACAAATTATTCATTAAATATTCTAATCATTTATATTTTTTAATTCTCGTATTAATCATTTGGGCTATTTGGCAAAAAAAAAAAAAAGGGGGTGCAATAACTATAGGCATTTGTCTCACGTGCCGGCAGCCCATCGTTATCGAGGGCCAACAATTTTACCCGAAAGCAGCCTCGTGGTTGTGTGACGCGTAGACGGCTTTTTCACCCCGTGCTCCTCTGACATGGCGCTCACCGAAACCCACATGCCTGCCTCGTTTCATGCCATGTCTACGTGTTGTGGCCCCCACCTTGTCTCCTCCAAGCACTACATTTCGGTAGGCAAATAAATAAAAACTTTCTATACCTTTTTGCCTTTTTTTTCAATTGTCAATAAAAATGTGTATTTAGTTTTTTTTATTTCTTTTTTACCTTTTCCACGACTTCTCCGTAAAAGTCCGTCAACCTCCTTCCAAGCTACGACCTTTTGTAGGTCCCACATCGATATGGCAAATGACGTGGCGCTTCACTTTCAAGTTCTGGCCTTCCCTATTTAAACCCCCTTGAACCTTCCCAGGCACATCACAGTTCACCCTCTTGGCTCTCCCTCCTAACATCCACACTGCCCTTTTCACTTTTTTTTTTTCCTTTCATCATAATTCCAACGCTTTAAATTTCGTTCCTCTTATCAAGTTTGATAAAATCTCCCATTTGAAATGGCTGTTGATTCTGCTCTCTCATCTCCGCTGGGTCCACCAGCATGCGAGAAAGATGCAAAAGCTTTGCAATTCATCGAGGAAATGACTCGAAATGCCGATTCTGTTCAAGAAAGAGTTCTGACAGAAATCTTAAGCCGAAACTCCCAAACTGAGTATCTTAGAAGGTTCAAACTCAATGGTGCAACCGACCGAGACACTTTCAAGTCCAAACTTCCAGTGATTACTTACGAGGACCTTCAGCCTGAAATCCAGCGTATTGCTAATGGTGACCGCTCTGCCATTTTATCAGCCCACCCCATCTCAGAATTTCTCACCAGGTTAGTATATGATATGAACTATACTTTGTCTAACCTCAAGGACAAAAAAAAAGAAAGTGGGATCTGTAATATATATATATATATATATATATTGATGCTGATGTTTGAATTTCCTGGAAAACTTTGCAGCTCCGGGACTTCAGCTGGTGAGAGGAAACTCATGCCAACAATTAAAGAAGAGCTAGATCGCCGTCAATTGCTCTACAGTTTGCTCATGCCAGTAATGAATCTGTAAGTATTTTAAAAATGATAGGCTATACATATTGTAGTAATTAGCTTGTGTATTCAGTATTCTTTCTTTCTTTAATTAATGGAACTCGCTTTCTGTGTAACAGTTATGTGTCAGGTTTGGACAAAGGCAAGGGACTATACTTCTTGTTTGTGAAATCAGAAACGAGGACTCCAGGTGGTCTCTTGGCTCGCCCTGTGCTTACCAGCTACTACAAGAGTGACCATTTCAAGACACGACCATATGACCCTTATAATGTTTACACCAGCCCCAATGAAGCCATCCTCTGTCCCGACTCCTTCCAGAGCATGTACACCCAGATGCTCTGCGGTCTCCAGGAACGCCAACAAGTTCTCCGCGTTGGCGCGGTGTTTGCCTCAGGTCTACTCCGCGCAATCAGGTTCCTTCAGCTGAATTGGCAACAACTCACTTACGATATCGAAACAGGTGCCTTGAATCAAAAAATCACCGACCCTTCACTAAGGGAATGCATGGCTAAGATCCTGAAACCCAACCCTGCGCTTGCTGAGTTTGTTCGCCAAGAATGTTCAAAGGACAGCTGGGAGGGAATCATTACAAGAATTTGGCCCAACACAAAATACCTTGATGTTATAGTAACTGGAGCTATGGCACAGTATATCCCAACCCTTGATTATTACAGCGGTGGTTTACCTTTAGCATGCACCATGTACGCTTCATCCGAATGTTATTTTGGTTTGAACCTTAACCCCATGTGCAAACCATCGGAAGTTTCTTATACCATCATGCCAAACATGGCACACTTTGAGTTCTTACCCCACGAGCCTAACTCAGCTGGTTTCACTCGTGACTCGCCTCCTAAACTCGTTGACCTTGTGGATGTGGAGGTTGGGAAAGAATATGAGCTTGTGATCACAACCTATGCAGGATTATGCAGATACAGAGTCGGTGACATTCTCCGAGTCAGTGGATTCCACAACTCGGCCCCGCAATTCCATTTCGTAAGGAGAAAGAACGTGTTACTCAGCATTGACTCAGACAAAACCGACGAGGCCGAGTTACAAAAGGCAGTTGAAAACGCTTCTCAACTCTTGCGCGGGTTCAACACCAATGTCGTTGAATACACGAGTTACGCAGACACGAAAACAATTCCAGGTCACTACGTGATATACTGGGAATTGTTAGTGAAAGACTCCGGTAACTCACCTAGCGATGAGGTCCTGAACCAGTGTTGTTTAGCAATGGAGGAGTCCCTAAACTCAGTGTACCGGCAAGGCCGAGTTGCGGATAACTCAATAGGCCCACTAGAAATCCGCGTGGTAAAAAGTGGCACATTTGAAGAGTTAATGGATTACGCCATATCAAGAGGAGCGTCCATCAATCAGTATAAGGTTCCAAGGTGTGTGAACTTCACACCAATCATGGAGTTGCTCGATTCTAGGGTGGTATCGGCGCATTTCAGCCCAGTTTTGCCACACTGGAACCCAGAAAGGAGAAGGTGATTTACTGATTCATTTAGGTAACGACCAGAGATCAAATCAATGAGATGATTATATTTGTAGATTCTCTTTGTTTTCATTTTTTAATCTACTTGAGTTTTATTTTTTTCCTCCGTTTTGGAGTAGCTTTTGGTGAAAGATAAAAGTGTAAGTTGATTAGGATGTTTCAAGATCAGGTTTGTATTTTGATTCAAAGGATGTGAATTGACGCTGATGGCTGTCCACTGAATTGTTTCTTTCATGTAATGGAGCAGATAAGGTTTGATCTTTTGCACATGTTGATCTTTCTGTCTATAATATCCTTCGTCGTTGTCTTTTGTTTCCACTTTCCAACCCTTGTTTTCTTTGTTTCCAATGCCAATGAAATTGGTTTCGGTCAATGCTGAAAATGAGATTAATTATTATAATAATAAATTAAAATTAATAATAAAATAGAAATGATAGTGTAAAGTGAGAATGAAAATATTATTTAAAATATTATTTATAGTATTTATTCTAAAAATATATTAATAAATTATTTTTATATATTTTAATGTTGTTTATAAAATTTTAAAAATTTTATTTAATAAAAATTATTTAATATATTTTATTTATTATTAAAAAAATGAAGAAACAAAAAAAAAATGAAAGGTCAAAATGATAGGGATATTTTTATCAAGTCACTACACCTTTAAGAGTAAAAGAGAAAAAAAAAAAAAACAAAACCAAGGCAAAATTAGAAGAAAACTGCGTTGAAGATAAGAGATATCGGACTGAAACTCCTAATTCCAGTGAAAAATTGAAGGCCTCCGAAACTTGTTAGTGATATCCAAACACCAAATTAGCACGATTTAAACCAAAAAATAATGCAAATCGTATCTCAACAACACCAATCGGAGATCCAAATGTGGCCTTAGACTTTTCGTTTTCCACAGCAGGAAAGAGAGATAAGGAATGGTGGCGAAGTACACAAAGTCAAATTGGAATTGAGAATGTGAGATAAAAAGCATTACAGCGTTAGGTGAATGACTTTCACATCAAAGCTTCTTGTAATTGGACGGCATTTTGGAAGTCAAGGTGAAAAAGGTTTGCCAATCACTTCATCTTCTTAAAAGTTCGGGATAATTTGACACCTTTTGGAATGAAAGTGGCTTCAGCAATTACTGATGCAGACACTTCCCGACATAAACACTTTTTTGATAATTCACTTTGTTTGGCTTATCCCTGTGAATTATCTGGATTGTCTCCAACCACCCTCCTGTAATGGCATGATATGGATGTAAATTCACTGAATTAGAAACAGCAAGTAAATTTCAACACTGGCAATAATGAAAGAAAATAATTTTCTTTCCAAAATTTTCCTTCCTTTAAGTTAATAAGGCAATGTCCTTTGATCAACTTAAGTTTCCATGGAGAAATAGAAAAAAACCCTTAAGTTTTCAGATGATCAATCCATTTAAAAGTATTGGTCCCTGTTAAACATGCTTCACCATTTAGATATCACGTCTAAAAAGGAAAGATCTTAACAAATTAATTAAGTAATCCATCTAACCTGCCTGGCAAGAATTTTCAGGACCTACTGCTTCAAATCTGATTGACAGTTAGTGAGTTTCAATAACTAATGGCTGATGACCTGTTTCTCTGTTCAAGGAGTTGCTTTAGAGACGCATTAAGTAAGCTTGCCGGGTGTGGTTTCAGGCCAGAGCAACCAGAAACATAAAGAAACAGCCCATTAATTGTCTATCCGAACACCAAAGATTGCTGGCACTGGGGACCAATGCCAACCTATCCTGAAAGGAGCCAGCCAAGCTTGAACCTAACTCCAATTTATACCCAAGCTAGCATCCCTTTTATTCCCTTTAAACATCCTTGGTCTATGTAAAAGCAGCATACATATATATACACACACCATCTTAAAGCTTGATTGAAAAAAAAATGCAATCAGTGCATGATTCTGTTATTATCAGATTAATAATTCTGCTAGTGCAGTTGCAGAGGTCATTCCCAATTCTGGTTTTTGTTACATCCTTTAAATCCTCGGGAGTGGGATCCAGATTGTCAAATACTTTCCTCTTGTTTTACTGGGTAACTGGGATGTTCATCATCCAAAACAGGGCACATGTAAAACATATAGCACAAAGGAGAAATCATTGCGGAAGAAAGTTAAAGTGCTAAATTATAATAAATCACGGACAGGTCTGTTCTGGAAGTGAACAGTTATTGGATAATGGCAGGAAAGCTCGACATAAACATGTATTTGAAGGAGTGGGGCATGGCACTTTCTCAGCCATCATATGTTTGCTTGAATCGTACCACCTCTTATCGGGGGATGATGTGCAAATACACTAGGACATCTAGCTTAGTTATAATATTTCTTCTCATGAAACCAACCTTGAAGAAGCCCGTAAAAGAAAGCCTTTAATTTGTGAAAGGATTAAGTTTCGGATTTCATATTTTACTATAATTATTTGTTTTATGATTTAAGATTATGATTTAACTATCATTTATCAGCGCATTCCTAAGCAATGAGATAAAGTTTGACATAGTTGACAAATCCAGATATTATTTGCATGTGACAAGTGTTGTACCTTTTGGCTTATTGTTGTGTGTGTATATATTTTTCACTTACCACTACTGTCTTTCATGAAAATAGACCAACAAATATATAGTGCATATAGTTGTTCTTGATTTCACAAATGCAAAGCATATCTTAGGGTGGAAAGTGATTCAGCCAAACAAATTTTTTTTAGAGAAAAAAAAATTATAATAGCACAAAAGACAAAAGTACTCATCTATGAATTAGAACGAAATATTTAAATTTATCAAGTTTTTTAGTCTTTTCTTTCTATTTTGAGATTAATATCAAATTTATCATTATACTTTAATTTTATTAACATTTATCATTAAATTTGTTATTTTATTTTTATTAAAAATAACAAAATAAAATATGTTTGATATAATATTATAATTTCGATGTTTTTTCAAAAATCAAAACCATTGAAAATATAATAACAAAGCTTAATGAAATTAAAGAAATAATATTAAGTCATCGATAAATTTGACTTGAATTCTTCTTTTATCAAAATTTAAAATTTTACTATTTGTATGGAAAAAACATATTATTTTTTATATTTGAAAAGAAAAGATAAAAGATAAATAAAAGCCACGCCAGCTGCGTAATGTGACTGTGTTGGCAGGGTGACGGTGTCACGTTACGTCTAACGTTTAAGGGATCCTTGGACTTTTCCCCCTTTGTTTCCTTCCTCTAAACAATTGCGGCCACCGTTGCTGCTGGAGGAAAAGGAAAAACGAACTTAATTGGCGGAGAGAAGAGAGGAGGAGGGCCGACAGTAGCGGTGGCAAAATTCAACTATATGGCCACCCTTCTTTCCTCTCATCTCCCTCCTCCTTCCTTTTCTCCTCAATAACGCTCAATTTCAAAATCCTTTCTCCTTCCTTCTTCTCTCTCGTCTTCGAACCCTCGAAAATTCCCCAAAAATTCTCTCCTTGCTTTCTCTTCCAATAATTTCGATGCCTCTTCTTTTCATGATGCCTTCGGTTCCAATCCTACTCCCTCTAAGGTAAGATTTTCCGAATCCGTTTTGATTTTGGAAAGTTACTTTTATTATGAATTTGAAGTTGTGAGAAATTGGCAAATCGCTAAATTTAGATTGGAATTGCTCATTTTAGCTAAAGTATTTCTTTTTTTCTCAGCTGGTAATGCATCGTGGATGGATTTGTTTTTTTAAAAAAATGCATTTCGATATTGTTGAACTTGTTAGGATTGCAAATTGGGGTGAATTGCAGCTTGTTGACGAGAAAATTTTATGTTTAGATTCAATTGAATTGTTTTAGGATTATTTAAGATTATCATTTCATTGTTGAGAAAATTTGGGAAATTGTGCAAATTGGTGGTACCAAATTTTAGGGTTTTACATATAGGAAGGGGAAAAACAGTGTTCCTCTTGAGAACTGAAACCATGTAATATTACACTTCAGCCGTTTTCGTAAATTACAATAATTTAAGTTCTGCCTTTTTGTTTTCTCTACTCTGTATGTTCGATGCTTATGTGTTGTTACAGATTAATGATATAGATGTAAATTATGTTTTTCTAATTAGATGAGAAATCTTTCAAGTTACATCCTTTTTAACTTTTTTCTTGAGAATGTTGTCTGAGAAGAATAAAAACCTCATTATGGACTACAGTCTGGGAGGCGATTTCTTTCCTAGAGTCTACAAGCATTTCCACGTTGATGTTCTATTGGAGTCTGCTTCAATTTTTCTACACAAATGTGATATCATTGAACCTAACTAACGAGTACTTTGGGGGACATACACATGCCTTATGTTTAACACATCCACTAAAAAATTAAAACAAATGCCAACTCAAAGTGGTGGGTTATTTATGTGAACCACTCTTTGCAAAGGGATGGCTTAAGAAGTCAATGAGACTTGGAGGATAAGCTGGGATGTTGACTCTCTTGTTTGCCTTTCACATGAGAAGGCACCCATTTGTTTTCCTTGCCCATGTGTTTCAGTCAATTTCAATTAAAATGACCAATAAAATTGAGCTGTTGTTCATTTATGATAAATCCTAATATTTACTATATTTGACAAAGATAGGCAATGCTTCTTTATAGTGTTTGAATTTTAAGTGTATATGTACTATTTTCAAAGTGCTTTTTCGGTAATGATTTAGAAATTGACTTTTTAGCATTTTCTTTCAGAAAGCAGCCCCTACCAATCTGATACAGGAGATAGAACCATTGGATGTTAGCCTTATCCAAAAAGATGTCCCCCCACAACTGTGGACGCCATGAAAAGGACTATTTAAGGCATGTTGGGTTTACTTCCATCTGATAGGTTTCGAGTCTTTATTGAGGCATTACAGGAACCTCTCTCCAAGTTGTTGTTTTCTTCTATGATGACTGGGTATGTTCATAGTCTGTTTGATATGCTCCATTGTAGTAAATGTTTCTATACTCCGGTTGGCTGCCAAGAGGGTGAAACCTATGCTAGGGGCTATAAATCTCTCTTCTTGTTTTGATAGTTTCAATGCTTGTTGGACATACTTATTAACCACATTATGTTCTCTATTTATCTCTCTTTGGCAAAAGGGGTTGATATCAATTAACATTTGTTGGGGAGAAAAGTGAAATCTTGAGCCCATGTAGGGCATGCCAAAAATGGCTGAATATATGTATGTTTGGCACCAGTTGGACTCAAAAGCAGAAGCTAATGCGGTTTTATATCCTCGATGTATATATTTCATATTGACATCCCTTTCTTCTTAATGTGGCACAATCACTTTTGCATATGAATCTTAAGGACCTTCGCTTTTATTATTGATACTGAGATCATAAGTTTAAATGTTTGATGTAGCATGAGACATGCAGAGTAGCATTTACCTCCAATAGATATTTGTTAGAATATTGGGAGTGTCGTGAATAATAGTTCTTCTCGAGTTGCAGTTATACATTGAGGAATGCTAAATATAGGCTTTGCCTTGAATGAAACCTTGGTTGTGAAGGAGATTTGGAAAATAAAAAATCGAACTTTAATTTACAAGGGATGTTGTAGGACAGTACAAAAAGAAATGAATTTTCAGAGATTTATCCTCTGATTTTGAAAAAGCCACTGAAGACCAATAAGAAGATATTGACTTTCTAGGCCTGGGTGAAATGTCCCTGGAAACTCGTAAATACATCATTCATTTGAAGTCTTGTCTAATTTCAGTGAAAAAGGTGTGCTACAGCATATTGAGGAGCCTCCCATGGTCCTTTTTTTTTCTTTCAATCCATAAACTGTTTAATTAAATATATTGATTAGAGAAAGTTATCTTTATGTTTTATGTGTGAGTTTGATTAATTATAAACATGTCATAGTTTGCACCAGTTTGAAGCATTCAAAAGATACTAGAAAGACCTAAAAAATGCCATTGTCTCTTATTCAATGTGGCCCTAAACAAAAGTGAACCTCTCTCTCACTCTCTTTAGTTCTTCCTTTGGCTGGTATGATATCAATATTGCTGATATTTAGTAAACATGCTCCTTTGAAAGCCTATGTTTTTCCTTGGAGATAGGATATTAAGTGAACTTGCTTTGTCATGCATTCCAAATTGTTGGTATTGGCATTATGAAAGAATTTAGATATGTGGAGAAAGAAGAACTATCTAGAAATAATTAAGTTATATTTTACACATGCCAATCTTATCAACTGAATGCATTAATCGATGCAAACATATGAGGCAACAGAAAACTTAATTTGAGATATTTAATGTGTCTTTCTTCTAACATAATTATCACAGTTGTATATTTTTAGAGTTAGCCCCCATAAAAGAATTGGCAAGAGAGGAGAATTTATGGCTTTTCAAAGTCCACATTCCATGAGAGGAATTTTCCATGGTTGATGAGGATTAGATATTAACGGTTGCATCATACATTCATACTGTATCAAAAGAATGAACCTTCTCAAATTGGTGAACATCTCATTTTCCTTTTCATTTATCTGAACTTATCATATATTTTTGCTTTTCAATTTCACCAAATCCTAATCTGCAATTTGGTGGGATACATCATACATGCTCATATTTCCCTTTTTTTCCCCTATTGAAGGAACTTGGTGAAGTCAAGAGGAAAAGTGGTGCTCTGCAAATGCAACAGTTTGTTGGGGAAGAAGAGAATGATTTACTTGACTGCTTAAGATGACTATAACCAGAAAAGGTTTCCCTTGATTCAAAAACTTTCTAAGCCAAATTGATGTACTAATATCCCATTAACACGATGCTATGAATGTAATATCTCCTTATGATTATACGATTTATGTTCTTTGCTTTTTTCTCCATTAATACTGAGGGAAGATTGAACTGATTAAAAGAGCATTTGCAATGTCATAATTTCATGCCCCCAGTTGTATAGGAATGAGGTGCAGATTTTGGTTTGAAAGGGTACTTCTGCTTAGTGCAAATTGCTTGATTTAGCAATTTTAATCTAAATTGGTATTTATGTACTAGTGCAGAAAAATGCTTAACCTGTCACATGAAACTGTTTCTTTAGCAGTGAACTTCAGTAAAATCTTATATCGTCACGGCTAATAAAATTGTAGCATAAATTTCGGGTAGCCGAGCTTTCCGAACCAACATCTCCTGAATTGAAAGAAACAACCCACTAAGTAGTCCATGGTCTCCCTGCCACCCTTTCTACGAGGATGCATTCCAAGGTTCCTCCTTTGTCAGAGAACACCACAACTGGAACTGTAAATATTGGGAGTGAAGATTGTGCAGAACTTTGTTGAGAATACTTCACTTTCATTTCATTAACGCGGGACTATCTTGCTTGTCTTCTCTTCTTACTAGGTGTTAGAAATTTATGGTATTTTTCTTGGTTGTAGCAAGTTGTTAATTAGATATGGTTTGAAATAATAAGGTTTTCAATTTTCAAATATATAGGAATCCTAGAAAAAAAGATTATATGGAATATATTATTCTAATTTACATAGGTAAAGCAAATCTTTTAAGCATTAAAGAGTCTTTCATGCAAGTCATAAATTATATTAAAGAGATTGTCAGCTTGAGATTAACAGAATTGAAGTATATTCCAACAAATCAAGTTAACATAAATCCTTGTAGATTATTATTTTTTATTTATGATTCTTGTATTTTAACCACATATATATATTTTTTATTTATGATTCTTTCTATCTTTAACCACATTGGCTAGCACAATCTTGATGTAGCAGTATTTCTAATTTTTTGGATAAATAAAATCTTTTTATTTATAAAAAAAATGTTTCAAACATTAACTAATGACTAAAATATTCTGTAAAAAATATTAACTAATAACAATATGAAAATATTTTAAAATTAATCCATATGTTTTTCAAAATCTAAAACAAAAAGTTCGTGTCTTAGTTGTCCAAATATTGGATCATAATATATAAATATACAAATATATATGTATATATATATATATATACATACACACGCATATAATTATATATATTTGAGATCAATTTACATCAATAAAAAATTAAAAAAATTTATATTTTTTTAACTATTAATTTTAATAAATTCAACAAATAAAATTAAACTATTTTTTCTCGTTGTGATTTGTTTTTTCATCTTTTAAATCTATTAATATTAATGATTAAAAAAAGATGTATAATTTTTTAATTTTATGTTAATATAAGTTGATATATATATATATATAGAGAGAGAGAGAGAGAGAGTATGGGGAGTAAATTAATTAATGTGTCAGTTTTCTTGTTTATCAAACCTTACCAACTTAATGAATTTTTAAGCTTTGAATATTTAGTGGAATAATGATTAATTAATTATGAATAGCGAAATCGAGGGATTAAATGCCCGAAATTTGAATATAGTTTTAATAACAAATATATTTTTTACGTCAACAAATTAATTAACGTATGTTTCGTTGTTTGATACAAACACTGCTTGTTACCTTTCTCTCTCTCTCTAGTTGCACTCTTTTCTTAAAACCCTTTTGTTCCCCAAGCTTCAAACCGACTTAAGCACCTTTAAACCCTACAAATTTTACAAATCTTTTCCTTGCTTTTTCCTCTACCCATGGAGAGAAGAGAAACAGAAGATTTTCGATGGCCTTTCATGGCCAACCCCACTCTGCAAAACCGCCAGGTTTCCTCCCCAAATCATCGTTTTCAAATCAATGGTTCCCATGTTTCTACTAACCCTAATTTTTATCAAAACAATGATCTCTTTCAAAACCCTGGTAGTTCTTATCAGACCCTTCCACAAACTTCTCGATCAGTCCATGAATACCTTGAAGATTCTTTTAGTCGAATGAATCTGAATGTTTCTTCTAATAATGATTCCTCTCCATTGAATTTTCGCAATCTTCCTTCACAAAAGATGAGGGTTGAGTCTGCTGTGAGGGGACTAATGGGGTTGAATCATGAGAGTTTCGGTGGCCATTCAAACTCAACGAGGTCTCTTGGAAGTCAAAATATAGTGGGAGGAGCCATGACTCGATCTGCAAATTTTCCCAGCACTCCTATGGCCAATGACTTCGGCTTCAACTTACAACGTAGGAGTCAGTCTTTTGAAGGATTGGATTACGCATGTTCACGTAGACTGATCAACAATTCTGATCTTCAATCTTGTTGGGGGAACACATGGGCCGTCAATGGTTTGGAATCTGAAAAATCTGCTTCTAATTTGCTGTCTTCCATGTATAATCATCCGGGGGTTTATCCCCAACAGCGTTCGAAATATCCCTCATTGGAGGACTTAAAAGGACATGTATCCTCAGTGGCAAAAGATCAAAACGGTTGCCGTTTCTTGCAGAAGAAATTTGATCATGAAACAATAAGGCGTGAAGAGATTGAAATTATTTTCTTGGAGGTGAAAGATAATTTGCATGAACTAATGGTTCACCAGTTCGCTAATTATCTTATTCAGAAACTCTTCGAAGCCGGCAATCAAGAACATAGGACTCGACTACTTCACTTTCTCGTTCATAGCGAACAAAGGTTCCTGAAGGTTTGCACTGATGTGCACGGGTAAGATTATATATATATATATATATATATATATATTTCAGTTTTGATTATAGGTTTTTTTTTTTCTTTTTCTTTGATGGTCGAATATATATTTCAGGACTCGGGCGGTTCAGAAATTTATGGAGCGAATCTCTACCCAAGAACAAAGATCTATTCTTCTGTCAGTGTTGAAGCCTATTGCTGTTACCTTGACAAACGATATCCATGGTCATCATATAATCGAACAGTGTTTCAATAAATTCTCAAATGAAGATACAAAGGTATAATATACTACTATAAAAGATTGCCTCTTCTTTATCCCTATAGTTTTGGTGTGAATATATTATTCATATATAATTACTAGTGTGTTCAATTCCATTTGCTGATCTTACATACTGATCAATCATGCATAATATATAGTAGTATATTTTATAATATAATTAGATAGATAATCTTTTGCTTTTGCTTTTGATTTTGTTTCAATCATATATATAAGGAGCACTTTTGCTTTAGACACCTCTTTCCTTTACACAAGAGAACTTTAAAGGCTATATTATATAGATGGTGTTTACTTTAATGTTAGCAAATATGGAACTTGGAAATTAATATTACTATATAAATATTGATGGTATTTATTATCAAAGTATCCTTAACGAACTGCCTGTCATTTATATATAGGTGACAATTATATAAGCATGTATTCTCAAGCATTCATTTTCTTGTCAACATCTCCTATATTAACATTAACTGTGTTACAAGCATTTTACTGATACTTTGAGTGAGGCCAATTCAGTCACTCATATATCCATGCCTTTCAAAAAAGACTATATTATTAGCAAATGAGAAACGTAGATTCTTCAGCATATGCTTTTTCAGCTTTTTCTTTTTCATGGAGGAAAGGTTAGTGACTGCATTAGGATAATTCGAACAGTCTGAGATTCCATTACACATTATATATTTTTGAAAATCCTGCCTATTGAAACTCCTTTAATTGTTATTGGTCAGTTTTTTTGGGGTAAAAGTAGTTTTTAGTAGCTTTTAGATGATTTAAATCGCTTTGAAAAACAAGTAATGGTGGGTGCATCAGCAACAAGTAAGTGCATGGTTAAATCCACATCATTTTATGTTAAGATTTCATGTACTGAATAGTAAGTAACATGCATGATCAATC
The DNA here is from genome assembly GCF_002303985.1 of Durio zibethinus. The sequence continues at coordinate 29,478,667 of NW_019168048.1, read as the reverse complement.
TATAAAAATGAAAAGAGAAAAGATTATAGTAATTATAGAATCATTAATATTAATCTCTCTTTGTTCAAAACAGTTCATTAACTCAACCAACTTCGACTAATTATAAAAAAAAAAAAAAAATTCTACATCTCGCATGACATTCCGCAAATGATAAAAAATTATTATGTCTTTCTTAAATCATAAAAGGGTTTCATGCGTGTACCATTTAGAGCAAAGGATTTTATTCATAGATTTTCTGAACAAACATTCTTCTGTGGCAGCTTCTTGTGGATGAAATTGTAGAACACTGTCTTGACATTGCAACTGACAAAAGCGGCTGTTGTGTATTGCAACAATGCTTGGACCATGCCAAAGCAGAAGCTAGGAAGCGTTTGCTGGCTGAAATTACAGCTAATGCCTTTGTTCTTTCTGAGCATCCCTACGGGTTTGTTTTTCTAAATCCTCTTCTATTTAAAACAGTCTATTATTAGCCAACAACCTCTTGACCGAGTCGTTAAAGAAAGAGTCGTGCCATGTTATAATGCTTAGATTCGAGTCCAAGCAACCTCAACCCCTACCCCCAATATAAAAAAAACAGTATGTTATTAAGAAATGTATTAATTCCTTTAATGAAGGATAGTTAATAGTTGTATCACAATATCAACAAATTTGGGTGATAATTAAACCATTTTTATATCACATGGGTAATCGCATAACTACACTAATCATAATTACTAAGAATAATTTTTTTCATAACTGGAGTAAACAGATTTATGTCGTTAAGTACTATTTACATTTTTACTTTCCAGGAACTATGTTGTGCAATATGTACTTGGAATGAGAGTACCCCATGTTACATCAAACATAATAGTGCACCTTGGAGGGAGTTATGTTACTCTTTCCATGAATAAGTATGGCAGCAATGTGGTTGAGAAATGTTTGAAAGATGCTGGGGAAGGGCATTCTGCAAGGATTATCACAGAGATTATGCATGATCCAGACTTCTTAAAGGTTCTTCAGGACCCCTACGGGAACTATGTTGTTCAATCAGCCTTGCATGTTTCTAAGGTTATACTTTTCCAATCTTCATTTCATGGTTTTTCAGATGCATAGTCTCCAATATCTGCTGCCCTTAAAAACAACTTGGACTTAACAATTGAGCTTTTGCTTCTTTTCATTGACGAGCTCTCTGATCTTTTTTCTTATTATTCTGTTTTCTTTAATTTCTTAATTGAAAGCAGGGAGATCTCCACAATACTCTTGTTGAATTCATCCAACGTCATTATCCATTTCTCCACAGCCATCTATTTGGGAAAAAGGTGTTGGCTCGAACCAAATGGCGCAAGAACCGTGTATAAACAATTATTGTACGCTGTAAGAAGAGAAGCAAAATGAAACTGCTCTATGTCTGTGTCTCATACTTCGCTGTTCTTCACCACCAGGGCTTCGTTTATATCATAATGTTGTCACTTGTCAGGATATTTCTAGGTTTGGAATTAATAATAACCATATGGTTTTTAATTAGTTTGCTATAGTCGTCGTCTGTCTACTCATCATGCCTGTAGTTTAGGACTAGGGAATGTTGTCACTCATCATGTCAGGGTGAGCACCAGGTATCATTGAAAGAAAGTACTGTTATCTTCTATCCGGGAATGGTTTGTACTTTGCTATGAAAATGTTTTATGGTGCTCCCTTTGTTGCTTGTTATAATATAATATCTTTATCAGGTTTCTTCTTCTTTGTTTGTGTATCGAATTCGGTCGGAAGACGTTAAATTTATTGAAATTTCTAATTTGAAAATTTTCCTTCATAATTTTTTTATTATGCTATAATTGAGATTCGAACTCGAGAGTCAATCATTCAGCTCAAGAGAGTGAAGACTAAAAGACTCCAGAGTTAACAGCTTCTTGCCCTTTAAAAGGGGTCTATGTGCATTTATCATATGGAACCTACAAAAAATGAATTATCTCTGATTGATTTGCACAATCTTTTTTCTCTTAAATTCTTTGAAAGGGAAACTTTTGTTGGAAAGGATGAGCACAAAATGCTTACGGGGAAGCCAGACATAATCATTTTTTCAAAATTTATAAGGGCACCATGACTGATGACACCAACCAAAGGGATGATATAAAACTCAAAATACTAAAATATTTCCCTTTATAAAAGCTTAAACCGTACAAGAACCTGAGCATTTGATTCAATTTTGATACAAATCTCTTCTTCTCCCAACGGGCAAGCGTGAATTTTCCTTTTCCGAATAAAAAACATAGATCATACAAAGAACAAAAAATGCACCAAAAAGATTCAATTGAGCATAATATCGAAATGACTGAATGGTCTCATATGGCAAATGAGGCTGTCATTTGCTTTTACTATTAAAGATGGAAAGATGATGAATCTGATCGGCTTCCATGTTAAAATATAGAAGATTAGAAATCCAAACCCCCTATTTAATCTGAATCGGACGAGTCAGCATTAGAGCTTTGCCGGACACTCCTCTTTGTCTGTGTACCAGACTTTGATGCATGTAAAGATGATTCCCCTTCAGAGAAGATGACTTGAGCTTTAGCCAATCTCTCCTCCAAATCTTCTGTTGCAAACTCATCTGTCCCGCCAAGCTCATCAAATCCAACCTGAAAAACACACATCAAAACAGACAGAGGGAACTATCAGAAACAGAAAAACACATTCAATTTCAAATGTTATGGTTATATCTTCTGATGTCGGGAAAACAACATAACATACCACATAATCATCGACCTTGGCATTTTTTATAAGGGCAAGTGTAGGAAGAACAACAATCTTGAGCCTCTCAGCCAAGAATGGACTTTTCTCAGCATGGATTTTGACGAAACGTGTTTCTATGTGCTGCTTTGCCAATAAACTCAAGTGCTTGTCCATCACCTGTGATTCAACTCGAGAAAAAATGAGTTATTTTGCCTCGACTCCAATCCTACTTCAAAATACAATAAAAACCCACACTAACTATTTGCTTTTTACTTCCATTAGTTCATTTTCTCCATAAGTTCTCTTCTTTGTTTCAATGATTTCAGCATTCATCAAGGTTTCAAAAGCAATACGGAAAATTTTCAAATAAAAAAAAAAAAAAGAATTTTGCATTTTCATTTTTTTTCAGGATCAGAAATTGAAAAAAAAAAGCAAGTACCTTACAGGGCCAATTCTCGCGATAGAAATGGCAAACGACGCGCTCACTAGCTTTAACAATTGAAAAGAAGTCCTTTTCAGCTGGAATCTCAGAGTATTCACCATGGCCCAAACCGATCCAACGGCTCCGCTTCTCTGCCATCTTCTTCATCTGCTGCAACCTCCGCTCTCTGATAGCCTCCATATCGTCGTTGTCGAGGCGATCCAACGCCGCGATCTCTTCGTCGATTTTGTCCTCGACGGCCTTCGCCACTGTCAGCACCTGCTTCTCCAGGATCTAGAAAGGAATGAAAAAGCATAGAATTTTAGAAGACAAATTAGAGATCCGAACGTGCGAAAGAAGGCTTATGCCTTTATGAATGAGGTTACCTCTTGAACCTTTGAATTTTCCATTGTTGGATTAGAAGCTTTGTTTCTCCCTCTCGCTGGAATTTCAAAATCGAAATGATTTAGGTGAGTGGCGAGTGTGTGAGAGATGGGGTTTTTTAATTTTCCGCTTTGGTTTCTGAAAATACTGAAGAGGAAAGTGGTCAAAGCGTCGTCGTTTTGTTTAGAAATTTGGCCGAAAGATGAATGTTGGGGCCTTCTGCCCCGATTTGTTAGTCCTGACTCCACAGATTATTGGGCTAAATTCATAATTTGACCCCAAATGTCACAAAACACGAAAGTGTCACCAAAAAAACGTTATTCGTTACTCATTAGTGTGGAAGAAGAACAAACCACTTGGCCGGCAATAGCAATATGCCTATCTCAAGTCTCAACAGCTCCAAAGTTTACTGATTTATGGGACAGATAGGGGTTTCATGTCAAAGACAAATAAACAATTGTTGCAGCTGATCGACTAATATATTCACGTAAACTAATATGATTAATTGTCTAAGTAGTTGTGGTTAGATTTGGGCAATTCTAAGTAGTTGTGGTTAGACTTTGGTAATTTTTAAATTCTTGTTACGTCAAATATTAATAATTTATATATTTATATTATATTTTATATAAATATTACATAACATAATTCTTATTAATATAAAAAATATGAAATATTTTTATTTTTATTAAATTTATATATAATTTTAATTAAAATTTTAATTTTTTTATATCTTAAAATTTTATTTTTTATCGTATTATATTTTTTGTATTATTTTTATATTATATTATTATTTCGTATTTTAAATTGTCTATATTATAGTAGGAATGGTTTATTCAAAGCTTTTGAGTAAACACGATTATGCTTGATCATGTCATCATTTTTTTACTATCTAGGATGCATAACGTTAAGGTTCAAACTTCCAAGTATATTAAGCTGAATTTTCTCCATGGTTCTAATTTCTAAATCGCCGACGATGAGTCTCTAGCTTCCCGACCAAAATATTACCATAAAGGAAAAAGTTAATACTATTAATAATTTTTGAATTATAATAAAATATTTAATTTAGTACTTAAATTTTTAAAATCTCTAATGATACCTAAATTACAATTTTTTTTTTTTTTATGATCAATGGAAATTCCGGAAGATTTCACATGCATTATAGTCCACGACATCATGAATACCTAATAACTGTCTAATCCTTGAAAATACCCTTTTACAGGTCTCTTTCTAATCTACAGAAGATGTGACGCAAATTTCCCAGTCATTGGCTCACTTATAACATTGGCATGTACAGATTTAACTTCATGTTTGAATCGAAGCATGCCAAATGCATGATTTGTAACAATGACTACCAATGCGTAATGTCATCTATCATCATTGATGATACTATAATTAATGTAGTTTGTAGGAATTCATGGGTTCAGTTATCCAACAAAAGAAAAGGATTCAAGTCCTAAGGAGCTTCATTTCAAGAACATGTTCCAAAGTACCCAAAAACAAAACTAATGGGCTTAAACAAAATGTAAAATGTTTGACCAAAAGCCAAAGATTAAAACAGACAAAAACCTAAACTTAAGGCAGCCCAGCACATCAACTGACTAAAGTAGCCCATTTAAGTTCTCTCACATGCTACTGACTTACTGTTATCAGCAAAGTAACAGAAAGAACAAGCTTAGTTACATTTTACATTTTTGCAATTGATAAATTGAATATTCCAAATTGACTGTAGTGCTAACCTGTATAAACTGTGGTTCTCACCCTATAGGTTTTATGAAGTAACATAATAGGAAAAAGGAGATAATGCAGCTTTTGTATGTACATGAATTAACCTCCCATACTGTTGGATGGGCAACAGCTCTGATTAGGAGAAGATTCCTTGCTACAGTCAGAAGAAGCCAGCAAATTGACCTAAAACATGGGTTTCAGCATCACGGGAAGGTTGAGACACTCAACAATATAAAGAAAAACAAGTCGTGAGATATATACCTTTACAATTTCGGACTTCGAGCTTGGTTGTGTGTAGGCAGTTAAGATGCTCATGTTGAAAGCCTGGGAGTAAGGACATTTGAAATTAATACGTATAAAAAAAAAAAAAAACCTGATAATACTCGAATTGGGTTCTACTATGAATGGAAATGCCAAGTTGCGGAAGCACCAATACTAATATTTCACCCATAAGATATAAAGATAGTGTGGAAAAACTAAAAAATAAATCAGTGTGAAAACTGAATGTATATTGAAAAACTGCTTATTAAGAATTATACAAAAATCTTAGGTTTATATACAACTAACTAGGGGTTAAACTAGGAAACTAAATCTTCTTAAAAAATTAATCCTATAATTGAGGGATTGTCTATCCTAATTTTAGGGATACAAATACTTGATTCTAAATATACAAATATAAATATACAGATTACAACCAACTGTAACTAAATATTTTCCCACACTCTCTCTCAAGCTGGTGAATAGGTGTTTTCCATTCTCAGCTTGAAAATAATTTCTTGAAATGTTGCACTGCTGAGACCTTTAGTCAACATATCTGCAAGTTGACCCTTGGTTGATACATAAAGTGTACAAATCAACCCACTGTCTAGTTTTTCCTTTATGAAATGTCAGTCTACTTCAATGTGTTTTGTTCTGTCATGTTGCACAGGATTGTGTGCAATGCTTATTGCAGACTTGTTATTACAGTAGAGTCTCATTGGTCCATCTCACTTGATCTTCAAGTCTTCTAGGATAATCTTTAACCATAGTAGTTCACAAATTCCTTGAGCCATTGCTCTGAACTCTACTTCAGCACTTGATCTTACCACCACATTCTGTTTTTTACTCCTCCAAATCACAAGATTACCACCTAAGAAAATGCAGTAGCCTGAGGTGGATCTTCTATCAGTTACTGAACCTGCATAATCAGTATCTATATATGCTTCTAGAACTAATCCCGAATTTCTTTTGAATAAGATACCTCTCCCAGAATTGGCCTTCAAATAATGCAACATACGGAGACAGCCTGTAGGTGCACTTCTTTAGGACTATGCATAAATTGACTTACCACACTCACAGCATATGCTATATCAAGTCTAGTATGTGAGAGATAAATGAGTCTTCCAACTAATCTTTGGTACATCTCTCTATTTACAGCAGCATCTTCATTAGCTTCTCCAATTTTATGATTAGGATTTATAGGAGTATTTACAGGTTTACATGCAAGCTTCCCAGTTTCCTTTAGAAGATCCATCACATATTTCTATTGTGAGATGAAAATACTATGCCGTAAGTGAACTACTTCCATTCCTAGGAAGTACTTCAATCTCCCTAGCTCTTTTATCTCAAATTCTCTAACCAAACACTATTTTAGAGATTCTCTCTCTTTTTCATCATCTCCAGTTACAATTATATCATCAACATACAATAATAAAACTGTGACTCTCCCTGAATCAGAGTGCTTGATAAACAATATGTGATCTCCTTGACTCTGTTATATCCCATTGCTAGCATCACTTTGGCAAATCTCCCAAACCAAGCTCTAGGAGACTGTTTAAGGCCATATAAAGCTTTTTTCAGCCTGCATACTTTGTTTGCTTTTAAATGACCTCCAAATCCCGGTGAAACCTTCATATATATTTCTTCTTTCAAATCACCATGTAAAAAAGCATTCTTTACATCAAATTGTTGAAGCTGCCAATTGTAATTTGCAACCAATGATAACCAAAATCCTAACTATATTCATCTTGACAACTGGAGCAAAAGTTTCTTGGTAATCCACTCCATATGTTTAAATGTAGCCCTTAGCCACTAACCTGACTTTATACCTTTCAACAGTACCATCCGTCTTGTATTTTACAATGAAAACCCATTTACACCCCACTGAATTTTTTCCTTTAGGCAACTCTACCATTTCCCATGTCTAATTTTTCTCTAAGGCCTCTATTTTTATTTTCATGGCTTGCCTCCATTTCTCATTGGATAATGTCTCGGATAATGTAGTTGGAACAGAAATAGTGTTTAGGCTCACAAGAAAATTTTTGTGGGATGATGAGAATTTTTCAAATGACACAAAATTAGAGATTGGATATAGTGGATGCTTGATACATTCTCTGGTTCCTTTCCTAATGGTAATAGGCAGATCATAATCACTAGTTATAGGTTTAGGAGATTTATGCTCATTTTGAAAAACAGAGTAAAAAACTGTAGTTACCTCATTTCCAGAGTTAGAATCATGTTCTTGGACTGACACTGGTTCAAGATCTGAAACTTTCCTTCTTGAGTACACTTATAATTCCTTCATAGAATCAAGAACAATATTATCATTTGTCACATCTTCCGTATTTGGAATGGGTTCAGACTCAAATTCAGTGTTGGACTTGGGCTCAATAGAAACAGGTTTCGACTTAGAAGAATTAATGGGTGTAAATGTTGAAGAAAAGGGCAAATCAAGAAAAAAAAAGTCTTTATCCTTATCTTCCATAAATGAAGTCTCCCCCTAAAGATAAGATTGAGTAAAAAATGATTTATTTTCTTTAAAAGTGACATCTACAGACATATAAAATTTTTTAGTAAGAGAATGATAGCACTTATATCCTTTTTTAGTTAAAGAATACCCCACAAAAATACACTTAATCGCTCTTGGATCCAACTTTCCCCTGTTATGACTGTGAACATGAACAAATGATTTAATCGCTCTTGGATCCAACTTTTCTCTATTATGGCTGTGAACATGAACAAATGATGTACAGCCAAATATCTTAAGTGTGAGATTGTTTGTGGTATTGACGTTGGGATAAAATTATGAGAGTAGTTTCATAGGAGTTTTAAATCCCAAAACTCTTAAAAGTAACCTATTTATAATGTATGTGGCAGTGAGAACAGCTTCCCCAGTAAGATTCAGGTACATTTGCTTGAAAAAAAAAAAAAGCTCGGGTTGTGGCTAGTAAATGACTGTTTTTCCTCCCTGCCACTCCATTTTGCTGTGGAGTATTAACACAAGATGAGTCATGGATAATCTCTTCTTTTTGAAAATAGGTGGATAGACTCTGGTTGAAGTACTCTCTTGCATTATCAGACCTAAATCTCTTGATTCTCACTCTAAATTGATTTTGAATCATGTTTTGAAAGCTTAAAAACACACTATTCACATCTGATTTGAATTTAAGTAAAAAACCCCAGAGACCCTGGTACAATCATCTATGAATGAAACAAACCATCTCCTACCAAAAATATTAAGAATTGTAAAGGGACCCCCAAATATCACTATGAATCAAGTAAAAGAGAGTAGAACTTCTTTTGTTACTGATTGGAAAAGACACGTCTATGCTTTGCAAGTTCGCAAATATCACAGTGAAAATCTTTAACATTTAATCCTTTGAACAAAAAAGGAAACATGTTTCTCAAAGTTCCAAAAGAAGGATGTCCAAGACGAAATGATAAAACCAGATTGTCTTTATTGAAAGATTTTTCAGAAAAAAATGATAAAGGTAAACTATTATTGATATTACTTGTGTTATTTGATGTCTCAAGATAGTATAATCCATCCTTCTCCTTAGCAAGTCCAATCATCTTCCCTGAACTCTAGTCTTGAAATTCATAATAAGAGGGATAAAAAGTTACTTTGTAATTCATATCTCTGGTAAGTTTTTGTATAGATATCAGATTAGTAAACAATCTAGGAACATGAAGAACATTTTCTAGAACAAACAAGGGATTAACTTGAACATCTTTTAATCCTGCCACTGTAGTAAGTGAATCATCTACAACAACAATTTTCTTATTACTAGGACATAGGTTATATGTATTAAACTTTTGTGAGGAATGTGTCATATGATCTGTGACTCTTGAGTCAATGACCCAAGAACTCGAAATAAGCTTTGCCGAGACATTTAATCCATGAGAACCGGAAGCTTTACCTGAACTAGAAGCCTTACCCAAAGAACATACCACAATAGGCTTTTCAAGGATTTTCAATAAATTTTTCAGTTTTTCAATCTCTTCCCTATCGAACTCTCTTTGTTTCTGAGACATCTATAATACTCCAGTGATTTTCCCACTTGACATTTCCTCAAATTGGGTGGTAGTGATATCTTTCTTTGAAAGGGTTCTGCAATGAAGGCCTAAACAAGATTCGGCAATGAAGGCCTAAAATAGAAGTCAGCAATGAACGCTGAAAATTTTGCTTCCCAAGAAGAGCCTAAAACTCTGATACCATGTGAAAAAACTACGAAATAAATCAATGTGAAAACTGAATGTATATTGAAAAATTGCTTATTGAGAATTATACAAGAATCTTAGGTTTATATACAACTAACTAGGGGTTAAACTAGGAAACTAAATCTTCCTAAAAAACTAATCCTATAATTGAGGGATTGTCTATCCTAATTTTAGGGATACAAATACTTAATTCTAAAAATACAAATATAAATATATAGATTACAACCAACTATAAATAAGTGTTTTCTCACATATAGCCCTAAAATACAATGGATTAAGTTATCCCGGTCAATCAGCTATAAATGATTTGATTCGAAGGTTCATTAATGTAAGCAACACCATAGAAAACAGCCTTCTCTTAGTGTGCTCAGTTCTACCCAAGTTATAAATGATTTGAAAGACATAGGTTCATTAAAACAAAGAATGAAAAATAAGCAAGGTGAACACAGTAAACCTACTTCTTGTTTAGTGCATCAGAGGACAAGCAACTAGACATTTAACTCATGTTTCACAACCATAAGAATCAAACAACAGAACTAGGTCAGCATAAAACAATCGGTGCCACTATTTCTGAATGCCCCATTTAAGATAGATTAAAATAAAACTAAAAGGGAAAAAGGGTTTTCACAAAAATTTTCAAAATGTAAGTATGTTGCTTTAAATAGACAATTTAGAATCATTTCTCCCTTGGTATGCACCACTATTTACAAGGGGGAAAGTATTGCCAGAAAAATGTTACTCACCCTAAAGGGATCACCCCTTAGTGATTGCACAAACATCGAACTCCCCGAGGCTTTTCCCTGCATAACACCAAAAAGAAATCAACAAAAAGAGGAACAACAAATTTGGAAAGGAAGGGATATAGAGGGTTGTTTTACCAGAAGCTAACTACAAGGTAAGAAATTGGAAATAGATAATCCAATACTCAATTTCTGTGAGTTTTTTCCTCCCGTATTTCTTTGTACTTGTTCTGGTAATAAATTGTGCTTACAACTCTCTCTCCCTCAACCTCGTTCTTTCATTAGTTTACAAATATATTTTTCTCTAGGCATTGTCTTCTTTTCATGATGACAGGCTCTGAAAAAATTGTCAAACAGCTTAACCTGGTTTCTTGGTTTCTGGCTTTCCTCTTCATCAGTGGTCTTTTCTCAGATTTTCTTTTTATTTTTTTGCAACTCCTATCTATTCTTACATTCCTTGCTTAATATAATGATTTACTGATATAGCAAAATTTTAAACCTAAACAAATCAGCCCAAGTTCAAACCTAAAGTTTTATTCCTAAAAGCTATTTCTGTTGATTCCAGTCGTATTATATCCTTTCATTTACAAATATCCCCACAAAACATGTACTAACATTTAAGAAAGTTGGTGCTATATTTTAATCAACCTTTTTGTCCTTAACTCCAAACTTTTGAATAGCACAGAAACACAAATAGCCAAAACCTTGTCACTAACAAATTCTACAATGCAATGAGAGAGAGAGAGAGAGAGGAACATATCCTGTCTTCAAAATTGGTCTGTGCTAGGCACATGTATCCATACTGAATCATTCTATGCTTCATAAATCAGAGCACATAGATGTAGAAAAAAAAAATTGTGCAAATTGAAAGTGACGTGTACCTCCAAAGAAATATCCCTGAGACGCCTCCCAGTTTGAGCACAGCAAACACGGACAACATGTTCATCACAGCTCCCACTTATAATATAGTCCTTACCATTCAGGTAGTAGGAACGAGTGTAATTTTGCAGGCTGCCAGTTGAAGGTATCTCAAAATTCAGGTGAAGCCTTCCATCAGCAGCCAGAAGTTGTCTTACCTGTCAATATCTACATGTTAAATCAAAGTAAAACCTTCTTTTACATGGCATAAACCTAAAAAGAAAAGGAGTAAATATTTACAAATTACAATTAATAAAAATTAATGCAAAATTTAAACAACAGAAAGAGGAAGACAGCAAACATGAACAAAAAGGCCCAAATGCAATTATAAGAAAGGGCACATTTCAATTGAGTTTTGCAAGCCTTGGCAAAGGAAAATAAGTTATACATTCTCTTAGAAGTACAATATAGTGGTACTTCCACAACCACAAGTCATTACCCAATTTATGAACCTGCCAAAGTGGTAGTTTGTAAACAGAGCTGTCAGTTAACTTTGCATTTAGTGGCTGCTATAACCTGAATCCACCCTCTTGCACAACTAAGATTCAGAATTGAAAACTGAAGATACGAGCAAAAGCCAACAATCTCTATTATGAAGAAAAGCAGCAGCTCTATTCACAGAAATCTTTCATAAAAGCGGTTCAGTCATAGTAAGAATTTCTAGCCAAATTTATTCTTAACCATATATTGGTTTTATATCCTGAACCATCCAATAATATTTGAGTCCAGATCTTAAGGAACATGTCTAGTCATAGTCACAGTATGAAACTCAATGTTCAAATACATGGAACAACATTGGAACAGGCACTCCAACTCATGCTGTTATTTATTATAAATAAAAATTACCTCCTTGTCAACAGCTGAAGCAAGAAGATAGTGATCATCTGGCGAGAAGCAGACCATCACATTTCCCCTAGAACTTGAAGCAGCATAGCAAGGCCTTATTGGCTTCTGTCTCAGGTCCCACATTTTAATATCCTGATCAAATGATGAAGTTGCAAAAATTGATGGGGAATGGTTTGAAAACTTGACTACGTTAATATGTTCTTGGTGCATATCTGTGAACATCTGTAAGCGTCTTCCACTGTTGATATCATACAGAGCCACATTTTTAGAGTAACCACTTGCAAGAAAGAGTTCATCTGTAGAGTTAACATGAACAGATGTTAATTGGTCAAACTCATCAAAGGTGACAGAACCAGCGCCAGTATGCATGCACTTGGAAGTTGATGTGAAATGCTGAATATCATACAGCTTCAGTGAGCCATTATCTGAACCAGCTATCAGCTGAATGAAAAAAGGTAAAAACCAAATAAAAAACAGCCATATTTATCAGACTTTAATATGGTAGAGAACAAAATGTCCAAAAGTTGCATCATATCATTAATGAGTTGACACTGAGGGATGAATATAGGAGAATGGTTCTCTTAAAGTGGTAAGAGCGAACTTTCTACTACAACACTAAATGATTCCACAAGAGGAAAGAGAAATAGAGTTTAATAGGGAAATACATTTATGAAGTTAGAAAGCACTACAATTTTAACCTCTCTTAAGAGTTCCTTATGGTATTTACTCACCTTAGAGGGATACTTCTTGAGCCAACAGAGCCCCAACACACTATTCATTGCCCCAAGTGAAGGGATGTAACTAACAATTTTCTCATTTTCATGGTTGATAACAACTACTTCACCATCTAAAGTTCCGAAGGCCATCAGGCTGGAGTAAGATGGATGATACTCAAACTGTCTTGGACGAAAGCTCCTGTTTTCATCTCCCAAATCGCTGCCTGGGATAGAAAGTGCATGCAGAAATGGCCAAGGTGAAGATCCCATTTTTGCAGCACAAAGAGATCGGGTGTAAAAATAATGTGATTTCCCGGCTGGATCCAATGGCCTTTGCTTTGGTGTTCGCAAGCTAGTATGGCTTGCTCTAATTTCACGCTTCTGCAATATACTAACAACATTTTCTTTATCGTTCCTTCTATAAGGCAGGTACTCAAAATATTTAAAAAATGTCACGTTAGCCATCTCCCTGTCAATATTTCTGATAGGTAAGTTATCCAAAACTCTCAACTGGGGTATTGAAGCTATCATGTACTCCATATAATGTTTCTCGAAGCATATTGGTGAAGCATGTTCAGAAATGTACTTGAATGAAACATCTGCAACATGCCTTGTGAAGGCACCTTCACAAGGCTCTTCTCCATTTTGATTTGACAGCACAGCAGAAGAAACCTGTCAAATGAATTAGAACAACAAACAAGGTCTATTAAAACCAATGCATAAGAAGAATGATGTTAAACAAAATAAGGAGAATTATTACTCCACCACTGTATAACAACCCTCATAATCAATGATTCTATCCGGAATTTAGATTGAACACCACGACTAAACTCTAACTAACATGGTATCCTCATCCATTTCCCAATCTAAAGAATTTAGATTGAAAACCACAACTGAATCCTAAGATATCCTCATCCATTTCCCAATCTACAAAATACAGGAATTTCCGCCTAATATTAAGACAAGATCCTGAGAAATGAAAAGGAAATACTAATAACAATAATTAATAACTTAAAAATAACTTCAAACTTCAGAGAATATAACTGGCATATCGGGAATTATCTGTGTTGGGCAACAAATTATTTCTCCTCGATACCATCATTACATTAAAAAGTAAACCAATAACTTCCATTTTTAGACCCCTAATACCGCGTGATATGCTATTATGAAAACAACTCAAGAAACTAGTGATGAGAGGCGATAGATTCACCTCACTCAGTAGATTGATCTCTCTGTTCCACCCAGGAGGTGCATTGGATGACAAGTCCAAGTAACTATCCTCCAGGCGAATAGCAAAATCTACTTCACTATCATCCGATGACTCCTCATTTGTGCTTTGAAAATTATGATTCATACTGAATGGAAGCAAATTTTTTATTGCATGTTCAGTCACAGAGTTAAAAACCATAAGTAAATCAAGACTAATAGGCAACGTCCCATGGTAAGATGCACCACTCAGCTGACTGGTTCCAGTTTGATGATCTCCACCGGATGATCCAGAGGATCTAACGTCATTGCAGCATAACCAGTTCTGAAACCTAAGTTCCACCAAAGAAAGGAGTTTGGAAAGTGCCGCAATTGTAGTCCATAGGTTGGAAATTCTGGTTTCACACATTGAGAGACACATTAGATTGGGCATGCAAGAAAAACAATCCTCCCGGAAACTAGTGAGCGTAGTGCTATAGTCAAGGTTAAGGGTGTGCAACCACATAAATTTTCCCACCAAGTCGAGCTTCCGAAAATGGGAAGACCTCAAATTTAGAACTTGGCATTGTAAACCTCCTTGAGAAAGATCCCTGATTGTATAACTTGAATTAGTTAAACAATCAAAGACATATAAAAACCATTTGTTGTTGTTAGCTTCACAAGTTTTTCCGAAAGAGATAAAGCAACTACCTTAACAAGCATCATCTAGAAAGCACAAAGTGCAGTAATTACAAAAGTGTTAACACTCAACTTATAAAATGGGAACTTAAGCAATAGAGACAAAATAAAAATCTAAATTCACCATAATATTAGGCCAAAAAAATACTGTATTCAAGCATCTCCACTATTATGCAACAGCATATACTCATTTAGGCTTCAGTTATAATTGAAACACTGCCAAAATCTAATCTAGCAGATATCAAAACGCAAATGTTTGAAGTACTTCTAGTCCCTTTCATCAGCCCAAGCTGACCAAAAAGAAATCATTAATGAGACTGCTAAGCTTCCAAACTAAAACCAATTGGCAATAGGAAGAGATGCCCAAGCTAAACAAAAGAGCCACAGAAAACTCGAAACTTGACTGATGTGGGATAATACCACTTGACAAGGACAAATCAAACTAACAGCTCCAGCTGGTAGAGTAGGTGGATTCCTTGACACATCATCTACCAGAGGCTAACAGAAGCACTCCATGCAGTCAGCCATTTGCAAAAAGAAAACAGCTAGTAAAATAGAGAAACCAAGAAAGAACAGGGAGATCGTTACTTTGATAAGAACAGTGATATGAGCTCTTTTGCATCTACAACTTACATTTATTTCATAATCAAAGGCCTCTCAAGCAGATGATTCATATCTTTCAAACATGCATTGGAAGCATTTATAGTATTCATTAAAGATTAGTACATGAAGAAAAATACTATGCCCCAAAGAACAAATGGTTGTCAGTGATATTAGCACCCAAAAAACTCATCAAGTACAAGCACAGCTACAAAAATTATCCATATTGGGGTCGTATAGCAAATTTGCCTATGAATCAGAATTTAAAATAAATAAAAAAAAGGAGAGAGAGAAGGAGAAAAGGAAAAAGAACCAAATCTTTTCTAAAGCCAAATTCACAAAATGGTGTCCCCATCTAAAACAATCCAGCTATAACTAAATGACAAGTAATATCCACTTTTCGATAAACAACAACTATATGGTTGAGATCTAGAGGCGCCACTTTCCAACACACGCTTCTTCCAAAAATATTTTAAATATACGGTAAGATCAAGTACTCAAATGGCGAAATAAGTTTACGCTACAATATATACAAAATAAACTACGACAATATAATCATTAAAACTATTGAATCCAAAGTGTGTTAAATATTTACTCAATCTCACTCTTAACTGGCATTCCAAAAAGGTTATAGGTTCTTGAAAAAAATACAAATTAGCTTAAAAGCATTTATTATTCTTTTGTAGTTGTGTTGGTTATTTCATCCTAATCTCCTTAGGCAACTATAGAAATCTAATGTATATTTATTACTATATTGAGAAAGATTGCATGCTGAAAATGAAGAGGGAACTATCAAGAGAGGAAACCTTTCTAAAGCTTCACTGACTAATTGTTTCAACATAATTACATGATTTATGGATAATATTAAATCCTGACTTGAGAATACTCACTGGTGTTCCTTATACATTCAGTGGAAAGTCTAAGGCAATTACCAATCTCCTTTTGTATTGATTATCATCTTCACTTCCTGATTTTTATCATAAGGTGCAAGTACACAGACCTCCCTCCCCCAGTTGATTTTTGAAGTTTCATATACCTTTAGATTCATATGTACCCAATGTTCTACTTGCCCCTGCTAGACGGTAGTTATTTAGACAAATGTCAAATGATTATATCACCTTCAAAATATTGTAATAAGCAATATTTTAAGGACTTAAGTTATTAGACTTATAGAACAAATTCAAAATGAGAACAACACCCTTATCTAATTTATCTACCACCGCCCTCTTACAATTTGAAACATGTCCGATGTATTGCGTGCCAAAGCTAACACATCAGCAGATTCTTTTTAAACTGAAACATGTTAGTATTGAAATATTTAAAAATAAAATAACCAAAAATAAATACATTGCCAAATTATTCTACTGCAAAGCACAGCTCCATCCATAAAGGGATAAAGAAGGATTTGAATCATGGTTTCCCATAGGACATTTATAACAGAAACCACCTTCTACATTGACAAACCCCATTGACTGCAGCCTCAATCATGTCAACATAGTGCTAACCTATATCTCCACCTCAACCTCAACTTCAAACTAAACTTAAATTGCCATCATAGGCACCTGATTAACTCTATTTACGCCTAAAAGAATATCCAAGATTTATGACATAGAGGAAGAAGTAAAGCAAAAAAGAAGTTTAATCAGCAATGTCAATTATAAGATATTTGTGTTACTCAAATTGCATCAAATGTACAAGTATAAGCTTCTTTATGTTTTTATCTTTTTCTTTTCTACAATGTGGTTTTTTGGGTTAGAGTTGATGACAAGTAATACTGATACAAGTCACCATAAAATCAGTTTTGCACTGTCTCACACATCTCAAGGAGAATATTTCTCAGTTCTAGCTTGGTCTCTTCCGTTCTCTTTCAAGTTTCAACCAACTAAAAATTTAGGCTTGGTTGAGTTTCTTAACAACACCACCACACCCCCCCCCCCCCCCCACCCTAAAGAAAAAAATAATGAGCATATTGGTGATTTTTGTGTGATCATAATCAAGAGCTTACCAGTTGTTGATGATCATGTCTAAGAATAAACTTGTTGAGGTGGCTACAATCAACATTTTTTAAGGAAGAAAAAGTAAGGAGAAATCATTAGCCTACCATATGGTGGGATAATGCTACATAATTGATGATAAAAAAGGAAAGTCTGCTTAACAATTCAGAAAACATTGAATTGTAGCATAATTAGCTAATTGCACTTTTTACCATTTTTTTCCTTTTTTTTTTTCCGAAATATACACTTTCCCTCTTGAGATCCTAAAAGTATGAACTTACCTCCTGAAATGTGCACATGAAGGGATTAAATATTGTAAAAGTTCACACTTGAAATGCCTCAAATCATGAAATTATTAAAATTAGTTAGAAAATATTTCAACAAGTGTAGCCAACAAGGTTATCGTTTCTTCACTCCCATGTATCCAACTGCTTAAAGTTTCTCCAACAAAAATTTTAAAACTTCACCATTCTATCATCCCTAAAAAGTGGTAATAAAAAAGTAAATTCATACACATTTAAACAAGTACGGAATCAGACCTTTTACTCAAAGACAATAATGCATAATAAACACTTGTGTATACCGCAAGAAGTCCTTCCCAAATGACAAATCCAGGAGATCAACTACTCGAAGCTTTTGATCAATAGATCGCATCAGTAACAGAGCATATTCTCCAGTCAATGCACAAGATGATTCATTGATCACATCCACTGTGTCAATCTCAGATTCCTTGATTTTCATAGACACTTCAAGAAGTGGGTGAAAATCAATATCCTTCACACCATCAAAAAAATCTCCAGGATACATTCCTCATGACGGGATTTTTTAACCTCGGCCTGAAAAGTTAAAGAAAAGATAATTATCAGATTAAACTTGCACAACCATAAACAAAGAAGTATAAACTGTCACCAAAAGAGAAAGATAAAACTCGCACAACCATAAACAAAGAAGTATAAACTGTCACCGAAAGAGAAAGAAACATGATGTTTCGGCACAACGTATCCAAGAAGGTGAGAAGGAAAAGGCAGTGAACGTTTAGCATATTTAACCATAGAAGTCAATCTCTCTTTGCCAAATTTGATAATAAGGAAGAACACAGTCCTTTGAGCCAAAACATTAGATCATATTATATTAGGTTGAAAACAATCAAACTAGACTTTACATGACACTTTGTCATCTTTTACCACTAAGAGTAGAGCAGTAGTGCCCAAGGATGCCAACAACTCTGCCACCATAATAGACCAAAAGCTACTCCAGTCAACAACATAGACTAGGTTACTCAGGTTATTTATGTCACATTCTTTGCTTATTAACCAAGTATCAGGATGTAAATACTCAGTCAGTTCCAATTCCAAGGAGATTTTGATATTTGAGATACTATTAATGTATGGTGAGATTTAAGAATTATCAAAATTTCCCTTGATTTTTGAGCATGTTCTTCAAAGTCTTTGCATTTCTAGAGTATTATCTACTCATCCAACATCACTAAGTGTGCTATGTGATAAGCAGCCAATTTCTATTTCCGTAGATCATGTAAGTCACAAAACCAGCTAACTAAACTCCTTTTCACTTCACCGAGTCCTCCATCATAAGGATGCACCAAGAAGCATCTCCATACATGATTATAGATGTCTTATGCAAAAATCATATGCCCTTTCTTACTTACAAGATGCACTGTGTACAGTCAAACACTTTGTAACAAGACTAAACCCCAAATTTCAACTCTAAGAACATCTCAAGCATACTATATATAACAGTATGAATTATTCCTTCCTTACTACTGATTGAAATAGGTCTGAGCAAAGAGCTTGAAGAGATTAAGCCTGACATCAAACATTCCCCTTAGTCCTTTCTAGTCTAAGCGGGAAAACCAAAGTGCCACCCTCACAAGATAAAGAAGCTGTAAAGAATATTCTCTAGGTCTCAAATTGAAATGCATTGATAGCACGACTATACGATCAGAAAAATCACAAGCCTGGCAAGCCAACTTGCAGCTCCTAGTCTAATGATCAGAAGATCCAATTTCATTTGTCTAAACTCTCAACATTCAAAGTCCATTCTAAAGCATTGGAAACCATACAAATACATACAACTTCGTAAAATTGCGACATTAAAATGTAAGAAAAGCAACTACATCCATACAGAGTACCTAGCATAATCATGTATGGGTACAAACCTTGAAAAGAGCAGCTAAAAATCCAGTGCTTGGCGAGACACCATGCTTCCTGCATGATTCAATGTATCTACAACCAAATTCAGCAATATAAAAATTAGAAAAAAAAATTCTATATCGTAACTCATTGGAAAATAATTTAGATTAGATTATAAAAAAAAAAAAGCGCAAAAGCAATCTTCATAAACAAACAAACAAACAATTTGAAATCAAAAAAGCAATCCGATAACTAAGGTGTTAGATTAATAATTCATCATTTCGAGAAGAAATTTTAGGTTTTTATGAAGAATTAAAAATCTAACAAAACAAACAATCAGCCAATAAAGTATAATCTATCGAATAAAGGAATAGTACAAAATTTGCATTGAAAGGTAAAAAAACAGAGACTTACATTGCTCCTAAGTCTGGGATTTTGATGGCCATAGCGATTCAAGTCAGCGAGATTTTGAAAAGAAAGGAAGAAATTGTGAAATAAAAGCAACTTTTTTTTCTTCTTTTGATATTTGTTGAATTGGATGTTTGGGTGTTTTATTTTACATAGAAATATGAGAGTAAGAAGAAGGGAAGGCGGAGAAGGAAACATCAAATGCAAAAATGGCAAATGTTTTAGTAATTTTGCAACGCATGAATGGGCTCCGCTGCAGCTTTCCCGACGACGCTGCGTGCGTTCATCTCAACCCTTCCAACTTCTTTTTCTTGAGTTGTCATTATGCTTTTTGGCCAAATAGTTACTATATTTGTATCTTTAGTAACGACAATTGTTTCATGACTTTAAATTGTGACAATAAGAGTTCTTTTATTCGAGCATTAGTGATGTTTCATTAGCATTTGTGAAAACTAGAAATAATTTATACTTATTTTGTGGGTAGAAGATAAAAAGATGCATGTGTTAAAGAGAAAAGAAATGGATAGGTTTTTTTTTTTTTTTTAAGAAGTAGCTTTTTAAAAAGTATTATTGTATAAAAAATAAAAAAAACTTGAATATCTATATTTTATTATTGATATTATAATTTTATTTATTTATTAATTTTTATTAAATTTGCGTCACTTAACTATAAAATCAAACTCGCAACATCTGTCAACAAGAATTGAACTTGGATTAACAATAAAAATAAAAACCATTTTTGCTTGCCAACTAAGTTAATCCTCTAAGGGCTTTAATAAGTACGTTTAAAATGCTTTATTTGGTCAAAGTTATGGAGTTGCGATGAAAGAGCAATGGTATAAAGTATAAAATATTATGTAAATATTAATAAATGATTAATTTAATTAATTAAGATTTATTTATTTTTAATGAATAAATTTTAAATTTGAGTTTTACTAATAATTATTTGTTAAAATTATTTTAAATATATGATTTATAATTATTTATTTTAAATTATCAGATACGATATATTTTATTTTAATTTAAAAAATTAAATAATTTATTTATTCAAAATTTTTTGTACCCAAAAAAATTAAGTGGACAAAAAATTAAACTACGTCGTTTATTATACTTAATTCTTCTCCTACTTTTGTATTTTTTGGACAATACTTAAAAATGCGGAGGACAAAACAAGGGTCGAGTGAAAGAATCCAGACAATTCAATAATCAAGTTGGGAATCTGTTAGACAGCTGCGTGACCATCCCAGGCAAGCAAAGGGCTGGCTAAGAACGATCCTCTACGGTCAGAGTGAACTCTCAGGATCACCAAACCATTAATCACGCTCTGATCAACCAAACCTCATATACTTTCTTCTTAGATAGCATTTGATATTTTTTGTAAAATTATCTTAGTAATGTAATTATTAAAGTGATTTTAATACTCATGATTTGAACCTTTTTTTTTTTGTTAATAATGATTAATTTTTAAAAATTAAAAATCATTGTATTTGATATTATTAAAAATAAATTTTATTTTATTTAAAAATATAAAAATAATCATACATATTGTAATAATTATATAAATTAATATTTTTATAGTTATTTAAATATAATATTTTATAAAATATTAGTAATATTTATTTATTTTATAATAAAATATAATTAAATTATTAAATTAATAAATTTATTTATTGATAGATAAATTTATTTTTATAATATAAATTATGAAAAAAATATTTAAATTAGAAAATGAAACTAATTTATTAAATTCATAATAAAAGAAAATTTAAATATTATATTATATACAAAATATTAATATATATATATATATACAAATTATTTTTAACTTGTTATAATGAATATTAGATTGAAAATATAAAATAATTATAATTTTAAGATACAATAAAATTTTAATTTACATATTAAATAAATAAAATTAAATATTATTAATTTTACATATAATTTAATTTCAGTGATTAAAATTTTTCACTCTTTTATATAAAAATTAAATGATTCTTCAAAATAATAAAATAATCATTTTCAATAATTTAAAATCACCGTCACATAAAATAACTAAATACTTATTAAACATAATAATTTAATTATCATATATAAATCACTATAATTTTTAATTCGTAGAACGAACACTTTATACCAAACGCTATGATAGTGCTGAAGCTGAGCTCTAGGTGCTAAGGGATGGCTTAGCACTAGCTTATATGTAAACAAATCCCTTGCCTTGAAATTGAGCTTGATGCCTCTGATGTTATTAGTCTAATCTCCAACCCTCTTTCCACTAACCATGTTCTTGATCCGCTGATTTGTGATTGTAAGGCATTACTAAATCAGTTCCACCATATTAAGCTTACTCATACCTACGTGAAGGAATCGATGTAGGGATATATTAGTTTGTAAATTTGATAATTTAAAATATAATACGATAATATAATATGAATAAAAAATATAAAGATAATATAATTTAAAATTTTTAAAAATTATAAATAAATTTAATAAAATTAAAAAATTATATTTTATATTTTTGTATCGATTTAAATTAAAATATATAATTTTTATTTAAAATATGATATAAATATAATATTTTACATAATATAATAACACGAATTATCATATCTATTGGAACGGAAAGGCAGTGAATTAACCCCTGCAAGTGGGGACTTTTGTAATAGTTTTAGTGCTGATCCTGCTCCCTCAAATCATCGTTTTGTAATTCATACTTCTCCTCCAAACTTCCTTCAGCCTTTTATCTTCGCTGACGCAGTTGGAACCTTCCAGTATCCCACTATTACTTAAGTATTTATGCTATGCTCCTTTCAACCAAAAAAAAAAAAATTTCAATAATCTTGTTGGACTGAGAAGATTATGTAATTCGTATGCTTTTGTTGGATGTTTGTCTCAATCTTTGGAGTTCGGAGACTTCAATTTCTCTTTCTGGCCCATCTTCATCAGGATTGGGTCTGAAAAATAAATTAACATAATGCAGTGAAGAAGGTACCATTTGCAGTGCAGTAAAATTTGTCCTAAGATAATTTCGCTAATCTTAAATTTTTTTAAACCAAAAAAAAAAATGAAGATACTATTTGCAAGCTATCTTTGTAGTTATGATTTAAGGTATTCTTTTATTTTGGATTAGATGCAAGTCGTTTCAATATATGTTATCCAATATAAATATGGACTTAAAAAACCACAGGCAACTCTCGGTTTGAACCTCAGAGCCTGTGGAGTCGAAGCCCAGCTGGGGGGGGGGTGGGGAAGGTAAGTAAGACCCAATGATAAATAAATTGTCGATTCACACGGTTAAAATTATTTTTTCAATAAAAAAATATTTGATTCGAATTTTATCGATGGACATTTATTAAGGTTATTTCGAATGTATAATCTGTAATTATTTATTTTAAATTATCAGATATATTTTATCTTAATTTAAAAAATTGAACAACTTATTTATTTATAAATTTTTCTTACCAAAAAAAAAAAAAAAAAGAGCCAATGAGGATTTGCATCACTTATCTTATCGCATATAGATCTTGGAAGACAAAGGAATCAAGGAGCTGCTCGAAATACAAATAAATGCCCAAACTGGTCTCGGCTTCAATTGATCTTGCTGGTTTCTCTCCCAGCTTGGGTTCATTGATCTTTGCTTAAAGTGCGAACTTAACAAGTCTAAAAAGATCAAAAGTAGGAGTATAAATGAACAGAACTTTCATCGAATTGGTCATAAATATATTTAGTTTTTGTTTGATTATACTCACTTATCAAGTTTAATAAATAATTTTAAGTAGCATTTTTATATTCATTATTAAACAAATTGAATAAAAATAGAGATATATTTAATTTATTTATGTTCGTAAATAAATTTATTTAAAATTTATTCATTTGTTATTCATTTATCATAATACTAAAAAAATTATTTTTTTATTTTTTATCCTAATTTTATTTTAAAATTTGTTTATGTTGGTTCATTTATATTTGTTTAGAGTTTATTTATTTAAATTTATTTGATTATGGTTTGTTTATTATTTATAAATATATTTGTTTATAAATATTTATAAATATATTTATTTAATATTTACGAATAAACTTATTTAATTTAATTAAATTAAATACAAATTAAATACAAATATTTTATTATTTAAATAAATTAAAATCGAACGAATAAAATAATTTTTTTATCGAATATGAATCGAGTTTAAATAATTTTAAAAATAATCGAATAAATCATAAAAATATATTTATAATAAAAAAATAGCATATCGAAGATGAGTGGCCCAATCTAAATTCTGAGGTGCCTCCGACATGTCTATTTCGGCATGTTGTATATAGTTATGGTTTGCAACCACCAAATTTAGGTCTGACTAAGTGCGGTGCGCAGGACTGTGGTCGAAAGAAAAAGAGAGAGCGAATTAGTCGCATTGTCAGCCTTTGACATGCTTATCAGGCCGATCAAAACAAAATCTGAGGACAGTTGAAAACACTACTTTTGCAATTTAACAGTTTTTTCATCACTTGGGGTGAGTGTGCTTTCAGAATCTACTCATTCAACTGAAGATAGTAATGGAGATCATAATTACTTGGGGTGAAGGTGCTTTTAGAAACTACCCATTTAACTGCAGTCTTAAAAACCCAAGTACCAAATTATTTTTGCCAGGGACTCCAACATGAAGACTGACAGATTGTCATTCAATAATAAATTAATAACTAGTGTCATTCATTAATAAATTAATAACTAAATTTAAAATTTAACAATTAATTTATATAATTATCTTTAAAATTTTGACATTCAACATATATATCAGTTGTCCTGTCTTCGTAAACTGGCTTCCTGGCATAAAAAAAACATAGTAATCAAGTAGTTTTAAAGCATGATAAACCCTACTTAGTGCCCAATGGTTGACCAAAGTACAAACTGAAGCATAGTATACGCAAATGGAAAATAAATGTCAAAGAAAGCTGCCTCATGCCTAAAGGCCTAGGTCTTGGGACACAAAGAATCTAAAATAAAGTGGAAAAAAAAAAGAAAAAGTGTTACAAACTTTTTTTCCAATCAAATGTTGCATGGCTTTGAAACTTCACCATTACGGACAAGTTTTGTAGCCTTTTTTTTTTTTTTTTTTTTTCATCTTAGATTTGACAGGCTCAACTTGTTGAAGATGGCATCCTTTTTCCCACTGATATTTTTTCTCAGGTATGCTCTTCTTTAAATATAAAGTAAAGGTTGGTAAAAGAAAGCTATGTATCAAAGATTATGACCCATCTTTTCCATGAAGCTTAGCTGACTGACTGCCCATCTCGCCCTTTCTTTATCAAATGCACTGGAAAATTTTGGCTGACAATTATCGTATGAGAAGTGCACGTGCTTTGGTGCGTAAAGAAGAAGGCTGCTGTGGGAGTCAAAGAAGTTATGATGGCAAAAGACCCATTGAAGAGAAGGAGATCAAGTCCATGGCTATGCCTATAATGGCTTTAATACTCTCCGATTTTTTTGAATTGTAATGCTCGCTTTCACTAACATGAAACACGTTCCAACATGATGTTTCTCATCATGTAGGAAAAAGTTAAAAAATATAGTAGCAGCAAAATTGGGAATTTTTTTTATTTGAATGATGAAATAATTTATGGTTTGTATGGAAAAAATAAAAATTAGATTTAATGATTTATCTCAAATGATTCATTTATCTCCTTTTAAGTGATAAATTCTTGTAAATTTGAGGTTCGATTTTTTATATTCATAATTTTTCCTTCTCTTATATATCCCGTTATTTATATGTATGTGAAAAAAAATAAAAATATTATTTTAATTTATTTTTATTTGATTGATTGAGAAATGATGATATATATAGAGGTTAATAAATAATCGGCTCGATTTGAAAAAATTAATAATTGATTTAATCAATTTTTATTTAACAAATAATCGAATCGATCGAATATTATTAAATAATCAATTATAATTAAACCGATCAAAATCGGTTCGATTCGATCAGTTCGATTAAATAACTGATTTTTTTATCATTTTTTTTCTTATTATGAATAATTATTTAACTATAAATTCAATTCAATAAAATTCAAACTTTAGTATCATTCAAACTAAATTACTAAAAAATTTAATAATTTCAACAATATTTTACAAAAATAAAAAATAAAAATATTTATCTCAATTTTTTTATTTTTAATTATTAGAAAGTCGATTAATTCAGTCAATGCGGTTATCAATTATAAAAATTAAAAACCGACCAAATTAACCAATTTAACTGAATTAAAAAATCGATTATAACTAAAACAAAATAAATCTAATCGATTTAACCAAATTCACTCAATTTCGATCAATTTAATCGGTTCAAACCGACTTTTACTCACCCATAAATATATGGAGTAACAAATCATAAATACAAAAATTCCCATAATTAGGATTTTACTACCTCGCCCAACACCAAAATTAATACTAACATAATCATATATAGTTAAAAAAAAAAAAAGCGGTTGAATTGATTGTCACATGTTGCTTAATTTATGAATTTATATTTAAAGATAAATTTTGTAATAAATAAAAGCGACGGCTTCAATTTAGATATGGTGGAATAAAAGGGCAGCTATGCATTTTGATGAGTGTATTAAAGAAAGAATATTGTTGTACTTTACTGGTTTTTCCATTTTTTTAATGGTTAGGATTTAGCGGTTTTCCGAGTTATTGGGTATTCGAAATATAGTTATTATTATTTTTAGATAAAAATTTCATAAATTGAGATAAAAATTAAGTCTAACTCGATTTAATTAATTAATTAATTAATAATTAATTCGAGTAAGATTTGGTTAATTAGTTATATGACGCATTGCATTTATTTATGATATTTCACGTGTTAAAATATAACATACACACATAAGACTATAAGACTATAAACAAACAAAATTTTTAATGAGTTATTCGTGAACATGCTGAATTTTTATACGTTTATATTTATTTTTTAAACTTAATAAATGATTTTAAACATCATTTGTACGTTCATTTATTAAATGAACTGAACACGAATAGTTGTATATTCATTTATTTGCATT
This sequence comes from Durio zibethinus, assembly GCF_002303985.1. The sequence continues at coordinate 29,451,649 of NW_019168048.1, read as the reverse complement.
CATGAACAAATTTTATTCATTTATTATTTATTTATTGTTTATTTATAATAATACTAATAAAATTATATTTTTATCTTTTACCTTAATTTTATTTTAAGGTTTGTTTATATTTGTTTGGGTTCATTTAATGTTTGTTTGTTTAAATTTGTTTGGTTATAATTTATTTATTATTCATGAATATGTTCATTTATATATGTTTATGAACATATTTATTTAATGTTCATAAATAAATTCGTTTAACTTAATTGAACGTATATGAATAATTTATTATTTAAATAAATAAACATTAATGAATAAAATAATTTTTTTAATGATGAACACTTTTAAAAATAAAAGAACAAATATAAATATATATTTATTTATTCATATTCGATTCATTTACAATTTTATATATACGTATAAAATTTTTTTTATTAAAAACTTTAACTTTTATATATTTAAATAAAACAACAATATATATAATTAAAGAGAAAAAAATTTCATAACAATATGTAATTTATTAATAACTCAATATTTGATATTTACATTTATATATATAATTATTATATATATATAAAAAAAACAACCCATGCATCACATAGTCTACAAACTAATTCAAAAGTTAAATTCAGTCAAATATAATAAATTAGTAAAAGAAATTTGTGTTTGCTTTAAATTCTCATTTATTCTAAGATTTGTGCTTTGAATACTGCTACTACTACTTTAGGCTTTAGCCAACCATTTTCTTGCTTTTCTAGGTTTGGGACCATTTCAATATGACTAAGTTTCTTTGACGGAGATTTTGAATCGTAAGACTAACAAATACTTGAATTCTACATCAAACTGTCAAAGTGATATTTTAAACTCACCATTATTTCTTTTGTTTTTGGTTCAGTTTTACTCAACTTCCATTTCTTAGGTTAATATAAAGCTGGCATTTTTTAATAATAATTAAAAGCATTAATAATATTCATCCCATAAAATGTTATGATATTTAAAAATTTTAATTGTGAAATTTTTTTAGATGAACTAAATAAATAAAAATTGAATGTTGTAAATTAATTTTTTTTTAAATTAACATAACATTGATATTTTTTATAATAATTAAAAGAATTATAATTATCTCTAAAAAAATTAGCATTATTCAACCATAGAATATTATTTGATTTTCCATTTTTGTCTTGTCCCATTAAGTATGTTTATAAAATTAATATTTGATATATATCAATATAAAATTTTAATATAAATGGAGTTAAAAAAGTGGCAAGTGTCTTTTAAATGTATTTAAAGATAAAAAAATTAATTAAAAAATTAAAACATATATAATTTTTTACCTTATTTATTAATTAAAATTGTATTCTAATAATATATAAATACTAACTTATATTCATACGTCTTTATAATTTGTTTGAAATATAAAATTATAACAAGATAGAATAAGATTAAATTAAATAATGTTATTTTATCTTGTATTTAATATATGTAATAATTAGTTGAGGATTGAATCATTTTATATTAATAAGTAAGGCTATAAATGAATCGAATATGAATGAATGAATATATGTTTATGTTTATTCATTTATTTTTAAAGGTGTTTATGTTCATTAAAAAAATTATTTTATTCGTTCATATTCATTCGTTTAAATAATATGTTGTTCATGTTTGGTTCATGTTCGTGCAATTAAGTTATATGAGCTCATTTGTAAACATTAAATTAACATATTCACGAACATATATAAATGAATATATTTATAAACGATAAACAAAATATAATCAAATAAATTTAAATAAACAAATCTTAAACGAATATAAATGTATCTAAACAAATCTTAAAATAAGATTATGATAAAAGATAAAAATATAATTTTATTAGTATTATTATAAACAAATAGTAAACAAATAATAAACGAATTAATTTTAAATAAATAGTAATCGAGTTTATTTATAAACATAAATGAATGAAAAAATAATTATTTATATTTGATTCGTTTAATAAATGAACATATAAATTATATTTAAAATTATTTGTTAAATTTAATAAATAAATATACATAAATAAAAATTAAATATATTTTTGAGTGATTCATCAAAAGCTCTCTTCGCTTATACCCTTGCTAAAAAAATATTAATCATTCTTGCCACTTTATTTTAGATAAAAATTAAATATAATATATAATAATAATAATTTTATTTTATTTATCATCGTATGTATAAGGAATAAATTAAAGTTTGTCGTATAAGGACCGAGTAATTAAAATAGTGAAATGGCTTTTTTTTCATTGGATAAAAGTTAAAAAAGTACTAAAATTGCAAAATCATTCAGAAGAGGTGACGTTCTGTTTCTCACTGGTTTATTATTACTTTTGGCACTCTATGTCTTTCTCTCCAAAACCTTAGGATAACAATAGGATCGCATGAAACGGTATTTCGCACTCTGAAAAGTCGCGACGTTCTCTCTCCTTTTTTCTCTCCCCCTAGTTTCCCACTGCTCTGCTCTGCTCTGCTCTGCTATGCAGTTCCCACTCTCTCCATGAAGGAACCTCACCACTCTTTTTCTCCTCTCTAAATCTTCATCCTCAATCCAACCCATTTCCCCTGTTTTTTTGTTTCTTTCTTCACTTCCAAATCAACGAAGGAAACTTTTTTTTTTTTTAAGGAAAAAACCGACCAGTAATGGAGAAAAAGCAAGGTTTTTTCTCTGCTCTCAAAGAAGAAGTAGTTCGTGGGCTTTCACCTTCCCGCTCGAGGTCCAACAGCCCTGCAAGAGCACGTTCACCCTTGGCCAGTCTGTTACGGAGAAAGAAAAACAACCACAACAACTATGGAGGCGCTTACATGGCGCAACCGGAGCCCTTGATCGCGAGATCCGGCAGTCTGAGGCCAGTCGGGGAAGCGTTAGCTCCGCTCATGGAAGGTCCGGATCCAGACGGAGGCGAAGTCGGGGATTCAAAGCGGGTTGGTTCGGCGCTAGGACAATGGGTTAAGGGACAGTTATCAAGGACTCCTTCGGTTGCTTCGATGAGTTATAGAAGGTCTGATCTAAGGCTGTTGATTGGGGTATTGGGTGCGCCTTTGGCTCCAGTTCATGTTAGCTCCACTGACCCTTTGCCTCACTTGAGCATCAAAGATACTCCCATTGTTAGTCCCCTTTTCCTCCCTCTCCTTTTACTCCTTTAACTCATAGTATCACTTCATTTGAACTTCTGGGTTTTTTTTATTATGGTGGTTTGATTGGTAAATAAAGCACATAATGGTAGTTTGGTTGGATTTTGATTATTTATTTTTTCTAGTATTGCCTGAGTGCGGAAAAATGAGTTCTTTAGAGTGTTTCTTACGAGTTTCATTAGTTTAGATTTTGGACTAATTCGATGTTTTGCTTAGATTTGGTGACATTAATGGATTTTAATCATTTAGTATTTTATTTGTCTTGTTTAATGATTAATCATGTTCTTATATTTTCTTTAAGCTTCTACCACGGGTGAGGGGTGATAGATCCATTTAAATAAATCACGGTTTTGATTCCAACTGTTTGGCTAGCAAGAAACTTGAGAAAAAATACATGCAGAAATATAGTCTAATGTTCCTGGGTTTTAAATAGATACCAGCATTACTTTAGGACATAAAAAGATATAGTTAGAACTGCAGGGTGGAAACAGCGTGTTAGTGGCTGTAGGACTTTTTGAAAGTGTTTTCTTTGTGCAAATTATAGAAACAAAACTACTTGTGGGTGAAGTTTCCTATTTGATCATTATTAGGCTTTATTCCTTGCTGTGTCCTAGTGCTAAAATGCTGTGACTTTAGTGTTGCTTCCTGTTATATTTTTTCCTTTCATTGCTGTATGGTGCAGGAAACTTCCTCTGCTCAGTACATATTGCAGCAGTATACAGCTGCTTCTGGTGGGCAGAAGCTGCAAAACTCCATTCGGAATGCCTATGCAATGGGAAAGCTCAAAATGGTAGCATGTGAATATGAAACTGCTACAAGGACTGTTAAGAACCGTAATGGGTCTAGAGGTGCAGAGTCTGGTGGGTTTGTACTCTGGCAAATGAATCCGGACATGTGGTATGTTGAACTTGCGGTTGGGGGCTGCAAGGTTCATGCTGGTTGTAATGGGAAGCTTGTGTGGAGGCACACACCTTGGCTTGGTGCTCACACTGCAAAGGGGCCTGTTAGACCCTTGCGTCGTGCACTTCAGGTGAGGTTTCCTATGCTTATCAACTGCTGAACATTGTTTGTTCAGTTATACATTTAGCGTTCTTAGTTTTCTGATATTCTCTTTGGGGTTTATTATTCCTACTTCAGGGTCTTGATCCAAGAACTACAGCTAGTATGTTTGCTGATGCAAGATGCATAGGAGAGAAAAACATTAATGGTGAGGATTGCTTCATCCTTAAGCTCTGTACTGATCCTCAGACACTGAAGGCAAGGAGTGAAGGCCCTGCAGAGATTATTAGGCATGTTTTATTTGGCTACTTTAGTCAGAAGACTGGACTTCTTGTTCATATGGAAGATTCACATCTGACTCGCATCCAATCTAACGGTGGTGATGCTGTTTATTGGGAAACTACAATCAATTCATATCTTGACGATTACCGACCTGTTGAAGGTATCATGATAGCACATTCTGGGCATTCTGTTGTTACACTATTCAGGTTTGGGGAAGTTGCAATGAGCCATACAAAAACAAAGATGGAAGAAGCTTGGACAATTGAAGAGGTTGCCTTTAACATACCTGGCCTTTCTATTGATTGTTTTATCCCTCCTGGTGATTTGAGTTCTGGATCCATTGGCGAAACCTGTGAACTCCCTCAGGACGAAAGGGGAAAGAGTGCAATTGCTTTAGCAGCACATCATGCCAAAATAACCGCCCTAGAAAAGGCACAGGATAGCAGTGCTGACAGCATGATTTGGAGGATGGAAATCCGATGAACATCTTGGCAATTGTTCATATTGATAGCTAGCGCAGATGACTAACCCGTTAGAAGTTACAAGGTAGAAGTCATTTTTTTGACTTTGGTTTATACCTCTATTAATCTGTAAATAGAGCATAATTATTCACAGGTTCCGGTGGACCTGTATGAATCTTTATACTCTCATTCCGGAATCCAGCTACGGAGTTGGAGCTCAGTTTTCCAGTTAGGGATAGGGCTAATGGAGGTTGTTTTTTAGGTTGCTTGATGGTAGGTGGTGAAGCTGTCTCATTAACCTTTTTATAGGTACACTAACTCTAATGGTTAATGAATATAATGTGGCAGTCTAAAGAGTACTGCCGCTGATTAGCATGGGTTTGACAGTAAGGTCTAGTTTTTAATGTTACTGTTTCTGGATTTGTGATTCATTGTGATTGTTTGACTTAAAAGCTGTTTTGGGGTTTGGGAAGGAAAAGAGATTTTGCTGGATATGGTGATCATAAGCATGGTAAATGAGATGGAACTAACTATTTTTCTTACCTGCTGTAACAAAATGTGTTAATGACCTGAGTTCTGGTTGGGTGTATGGTTGCTTTTGTCCAGCGCTGCTGAAAGCAAAATGTAAACAGAAAACATCATGTTCATCAGCTATTTAATGCTCCTGATGGATACAGAGATCTGCATATTTCCTTCATCTTCCTTTCTTTCCTCTGAATTGTATTTTACTACCATCATCATCTTTGAATTAAGCGTTGAAACTTCTTTCTTTTCAAGTTGCGAATGGCCAAGCTTATTATAATAGTACCTAAATTAATCTCCCCTTAACGCTTTTTTGTGAATATTTAATGCTTCAAACCTTGACACGAGTATCTATTCTACGATATTCTTTACGTGGGTGGGGTCTCCAGCAATTGTCTTAGCTTTCTAAATCCCGCCATAGCCAGCTCTAATGCACCCATCTCTATGCGTGTGAACTTCCTTTATGTGGTGCTTGACAGCATCTAAGGTTGTCTCTGAAAGTTCAGTGCCATTGGGTGCCTGCTTCTCCAATCTTTTTCCCTTGACCGTGTCCCCAGGGAATTGGTTTAACAGGCTTCCTGGTGGGGTTTCCAAAACTTTAAAAATATTCATTTCGTTCGGACAAGTAAAAATTTTCAAGGTAAAAAGCCCCTTTTTTGCCCATAGGACCCAAAGTCATGAGCATTGGTTGGAAGTGGGGCTTGCATCGTTCAAAGCAAAGCTTGTGTGTGAAATTATCATTACAACTTAGCACGACGTGAAAGTTCCTCAAACCCCATGTGATTTCATTTCTTCATCCTCTTCTTTTTTGCTTTGCTTCCTTTGCTCTACTGTTTTAACAAGTATTTTCACCTGCTTTTGCAGACATTGTCTTTCCTTTCGCCATCTTTACTCTAATTTAGGTGCTGTTTATCTCATTTTACTGTTAAAAGTTTTTCTTTTGGGAGTGAAGGTTCCACCTCAACATGATGTTTCTGAAAGTCAAATTCTCGTTGATGAGTGCTTTTGCATTACTTTACTCCATTTGTCTTTTCCGGGAGCTTGATGCCTTCATTCATGATGACGTGAAATGGAAAGTTGAAATAGTGCATAAATGAAGCAACCGACCGTATAAGGGATTTCATTTCATCAATTCACGTCCAATTTTCAAAGATTCAAGATTCAGCATTTAAGTGCAGGCCAAAGTGACAAAGTCATGTGACAGTGCAATCCCAACAACCCTAACATTATCTTTTTGAAAGGAAAAGTCATAATTCCTGGCTAATTGGCCGCAAGAAAAAGAAATGGCCAGTCACCCTCCTAAAATTATTTGATTGATTCCCATCTTATAGGTACTCCCCTAAATAAAGGTAAAATATAATAGTCAACAGTCACGTGAATTATTAATATAATATTAAACTCCTAATTTTAGTGATTGGATTTAAATTTTGATGATTTCAAAGTAAAAAAAAACATACTATAATACCTTTGGTATTATTCTTTGGTGATTAACAGACTAAAACTGTTACAGAAATGGTAAAAACTAAAAACTTTTTGGTACTTTCCATTTGCAACTGTGAAACAAAGCAACAGAAGAAACAAAAAAAAAAAAAAAAAAAAAAAAACAGGATTTTGATCTCCAATCTACTTCTGTAAAATCCATTAACAACTCTTCCAAAGGAGGCCGCTGCACCAAACTTGCCATCCTCTTAATTGGGTCTAATTCTCAAGCTAGAATCAGCCCGTTAAAACAAAAATCTTACTCTTCGAATAATATTCCATTATTAAGATGAGAACATAATAAAATCATTGATGTAGACCATTCAGCATGTTAGTTGCAACAGCCAGTAAGGAAATCATCTGTGATTGGCTTGGAGTGTATATGAAAATCAATTGGCTTAACTACATTCTTGTCTGGAAAGGAAAATTTTGTTTGTAGCATGGAATGTTAGAGTAAGAATTATTCAGTAAGAACTAAGAAGAGCTAAGAAAATTAAAAAGAAAAAAATTTTCTTACAAATATTGGTGTAATGACAAAGAACTTTTTATATTATAAATTTTGATTGTTTTTAAACTTTTTTTTTTTTAACATTTGATAATTCATATATTTATAATTATTTATTTTATATTTAATATGTATAAAATATAAATATTATCATATCATAATTCGTGTGTACATATTAAATATAAAATATTTCTTTATCAAATTCATATACATTTTTTTATTAAAAATTTAAATCAAATCATTTTCATATTTTTTCTATCATTTTAATCATGTTAAAATTGTCACATTATAAATATGCATGTGCTTTTCGGGAAGGGTTTTCAGGGCCTGATGTTATTCATTACAGGAGGATGGAGATTAGACCGGTGGCTAAAAGTTGGTGTCTTGCTGGGCGGTCCTAACTCTTTTTAACTGTCTGGGAAGTGGGGTTCCAATGAGATTTGGTGATTCGGTAAGAACTAAGAAGAGCAAAAAAAAAAAAAAAAAAAAAAAAGACAATGGATTATACAATTCAATTCCTCAAATGACAGGATCGAATAATATCTGTCCTACAGGTCTGCTATGGGAAATGCAAGTTTAAAATAGATTAGTTAAGCTCACCTTCCTTCTCATTTCCTAGGGTGACCGGCTGATTTTGTTCAGATTCTAAGTTGACTTGAGGTTTTTTTTTAAGTAAAAAGGAGGCCAAACTCTGAGATAGGAAAAGAAACGACAGATGTTAAGAGATTTGAATTTTATATTTAGTGAATATCATATTTTAAAAATGACTATCTAAATCAATTGAGTTATTGGATTTGATTTTTGATATTAGAAATTTTCTATATCCATTGCCTAGCTATACTTCTTGACAAAAAGACATTCACTGAGATGGAGAATTTTGTTTGTAATCGGGGTACAGGCGTAAGCATTAACCAGGATATACACTCAAAGAATAGAATCTAAACTAAATATTTCAGCTCTTTGATTATGAAAAAATCAATATGGAAAATGAAAACCATCACAATTTCTAGGTTATTTCCTTTGACTTTTTGATTCCCTCATTTGTCTGTCTTACAGTTTCTTTTTTTTTTTTTAATTTTTCCCATAATCCTTCAGAAGAAGAAGCAGCAGCAGGATTTTAGGGAGTGTTGTTAAATTGCTTGGCATTGTTGAGCACTTCCAAAATACATGTGGGATATACAACATGCAATAAAGTTTACAATGCCAATTTATAACTTTTAGGGTGGAAAAGTGTCGGCAAAGGAAGTTTCCAGCCACCCACAAGTGCAAAGAATAGATGCATATTTATAAAAGTCAATAACCCACATTAATGGCAGTGGTGATGGTGGTCCTGCTGGAGCAATGAAGCAATACAGTACCCTAGAAAAATAGTTTCGCATTTATGTTTCTATATAGTCCGTAAGGCAATCCATACAACAAGCAAGAGCGTACCTCAGTAGTCTAAAATGGATAATCTTGTATTGTTTCGATCTTATTATGTGTATATGTGCACGTGCGTGTATGCTTATATTCGTGTTTATTTGTTTAACATATATTTGTTTTCTTTAGATGCAAGTAATTGCGATTCTCTCTTACATATTCATTGCTTCAATGGAGGAAAGGGGGAGTTAATGCTTCTGGTACTGATTTGTTAGAGAAGAGGATTAAAAAGGACAAGACGAGGGGCTTGGGCCATATGCCAATCTAGTTGTTGGCAGATTCATAATTTTTAGGAAGATGCCATGATTGATTGAAATTAATGGTTTTTTTATTTTCTCAATAATTGTTGAATGGGAGTATGGGACCGTTTTTGCCATTCTAGAAATCTTCTTGTTCTGAGATACGAGTAGTTTTAGAAATCTTCTTATGCGTTGAGCCTGGTACGAAGTTCTCAATTTCTTCATTGAGTCAGTAAATATCAAACAAAGCCCATGTTAAAAATCAAAGACAGCCCAATAAGCTCTCCATTTAAGCTACATATATGGAGGATACGATTGATGCGGCTTCAGCCCGGCCTCAAAGTCTAGTAGCCAAAGCGATTGATCCTGGTCAAATGATTGGGGTTGTTTCACATAAGTAATTAGACCCAAACTCTCATGGTCACTGAGCAATTGGGCCTAGGGCTATAAATTTAAAGTTATGGTTTGCCTTTCGACATTATAATCTTTTTTGTAAATAAATATTTATTTTTCTTTTATATATAAATATTTCAAAGCACAGATATTAAGAAACTTTTGAACGAATAAAAATGGATAATTTTTTATTAAAATTTTAAACTGTTATTTGAAATTAATTTTTATTTATTATAATTTTGAATTTTAATATTAAGATTAGTTATATAAACAAAATAGTTTTAATTATATTGAATTGTTATGATAAATTTTTTTTTTTTATGATAATTCTTTAGATAACTCTTATCTGGTTTAAATCATCCTCTTTGATTAAAATTCTATATTACCATTTTAAATTAATTTTTATTTATTATAAATTTAAAATAAGATTAGTTTTATAGATAGACAAGAGTTTTAATTATATTGAATTTATCCTTATCATATAATTTTTTTTTAGATAATAGCTCTTTAGATAACTTTGAATTGATTAAATTTCATCATTACCTTGTATCATAATATGCCTTAAACATGAATGCCACCACGTGATAGACATTTTTAGCGAAGCCAACAATATTCGAAATAGCACTCATGGTCACTTCACTTCTCCTTTGTCACAAATGTCCACCTATCCATTCGTGTTTGGTGAAAAAAGTAACTATATTAATTAACTCAACTTTGCAAGATAAATTTAATACTATACTATTCCCATGAATCTCAAGCTTTTGATTATGATGCGTAAAGGCAAACTTCTCAATCAAGATATCCCAACGAAAAAGGATCGATCCCATAAATTAATGACGAAGCTATTAGTTTAACTGTAATTATACAACCCTACTCTTGTTATGTAAATTCATGATGATTCTCAGTAATGTCTTTCCACATGCTCCACCACTCCAATTTCAAAAGTTAAAATGAAAAAAAAAAAAAGTTTAAGGAATGTGAAACTTAATTTAATTGATTTATGCAATTATTTTTAAAAAATAATATTTAATAAATTTGAAATTTAAATTTAAACATTTTTCTATTTCTTTCTTTATTCTCGGATTATAACTTTTTTTATATAAAGATAAAAGATCAATGGTTGAGTTTTAAGTTGCATAAGAAATCAATTTCATTTACCCTTTTCATGATTAAAAATTAGCTATCAAGATTTGTTTGTTTTTTCACATTGTAAATTGACGAAGCAACAAATGAATAAGATAGTGGTAATTAATGAAACGTGAGGCTACTAAAAAACAAATCAATCATGAGAGAAGGGGGTGGCCACCAACATATCCCATAACTCCCCTCAAAAAAATCTCCCTAACAATACAATATATGGTAATTATGAAATGTAAGCTCAAATACGCATACTAAAAAGCCCCGTCAGACAGAGACTGCTGCCAATAACATATGGAAAGGCCGAAAGTAAATAAGCAATACTGAAACGAAACATAGCTAAGACATGAACGGAGAGACTAGCCTAAAGCATCAAACTGAGTAGAGCCATGCTCCCCACCATACTTTTTATGGACCACATTTTCCCTACTCCACTCTGCAATCAAAGTTAAAACAAACAAGAATTAATTAATAATACTAATAGTTTCCGCCGCATACAAAACAAGCCCAAAAGATATTGATGATCCATTAAAAGTGGAAAATCATAATTACCATGAAATTATAATGAAATTTTACTGGTATGATTTAATTGCGATGACAAAATCATAATTGAAAATTGTTTTATTAATAAAAAATCATACTTATTTAATTAATATATTTAAAATAAAATTTATTTATTCTCGAACTGAATTTATGATATATAACTGCTGACACCGGGGACAATAGGTCAGGTCAGACCAACGAAATAAACTGAAAGGCTAGGTGCAGCTATGGCCCAAGCGGTTCCTCCTAGGCTAAACAAAGCTCTTTCGGATTCTGCGCCTCAAACCACAGGCTGACAAGCGCAATTTTATTCAATTTTTTGCAGTCGTCCTTTTGCTACATGTCACGACGCCAATGGGTACCTAATGTTTTGTTCGACCCTGGTTGCTAGTTTCTTAGGCACAGAGATCCAATGATCTGTCTCACACTGATGCTTGAGCTCAGGAAGCATGAAAATCTAACAAAAATTTACGTGCTTTTAATGTTGGTCAGAGATCAGAGCCTAGACTTCCTTATTTTATCACTAATCAGATCTTCCTGGAGCTTGATCTCTCACCAGATCTTGCTCCATACAAGAAAAAGTCCAGACAACAAGACACGATAACTAGAAAAACTGTCCACATCGATCCTAGTTCACGTTACAACTTATTAGAACTTAGAACACTATATTTTTGCTACAACACAATTCATGCATCCTTAAAATTTAAACCCCCTCAAAAGTCTATTACCCCAAAACAAATCAGCTAAAAAGCTTCAAGAAATTGACTAACTGGGTGCAATGAGGGTAAGTGGCATGTACGACTAGAATAAATACAGATTAGTACTAGCCTACTAGGTGGAAATAAGTAGAAAAAGGAAGATATATGATAGACAAAGAGAAAATATACCACATCAGTTCCAGCTGGGCCTGGTGAAGAAGCTCCGAGGCTAGGAGCAGGGGCCTCAGTTGGTGGAGCAGGTGGGCTTGAGGTCAAGGGTGATGGCGCTGGAGACTTAGCTTTCTTCTTGCTAGGTGCGGGAGCAGGAACTGTGGATGGAGGAGAAGCCAAAGGAGCTGGTGGTGGGGTTGCTGGAGGAGGAGTAGCAGGAGGAGGAGAAGCAGGTGGTGGAGTGGCCTGAGGAGGAGAAGCCGGAGGAGGAGTGGCCGGAGGTGGAGTAGCCGGGGGAGGAGAAGCCGGTGGTGGAGTTGCTGGAGGAGGAGAGCTAGGTGGAGGGGTTGAAACTGGTGGTGGAGAAGCCGTCACTGGAGGTGGTGATGAAGCAGGAGGAGGAGTAGTTGAAGCCGGTGGTGGAGTGGCGGTGGGTGTAGGCGGTGGCTGAGTAGTCGGCGGGGTAGAAGCTGGTGGCGTCGGAGGCGCCGGCGTGGATGTAGGAGGATTTTTAGGAACTTGGCCTAAAACCCCAGCCACAGCAATGCAAAACAAAGCTGATTGAAATAAAATTTTATTATTAAGCATCATGTTGAAGCGACGGTAAACTTTATCCTGCGCACCCTCTCTGCTTAAACTACGCACCACCCTTATGCAAAAGGAACGAGGGAGGGATATATAGGACTGAAAAGCGAGTGTGACAGAGGGAATAGAAGGTAGTATTTATATAGAAATGAAATAATTCTGTCTGGATAATCATCCAAATATTAATAATAATCCATCCAAATAATAATAATAATCCAACAAAATTATTATTATTATTATTATTATATAATTTAGAACACATTTGTTTTCAACAAAGCTTTTCCTCGGAAGGATTAGAAGAACTTTTTATCCCTCAGTACCGGTAAAGGTTTTCTTAGATTTGATTATTAGTGATTGTATTCATTTTATTTTAAATATATATAAAATATGAAAAAAAAATCATATTATAATTCATATAAATACGTTAAATATAAAATATTTTTTTAATTTAATTTATTTTTATCAAAATTTAAAATAATTATACTTTCGTACGTTAAAAAGGTTAAAAGCAAATAAAAAATCGGTTAGGGGAGATGTGGGGCTTGATTATTATGTGGTTTTGGTGATTTTAAATGATGCGTTAGTTACTCTTACTTATGTTAAAAAAAAAAAAAAAAACAGTGTAGTGGGTTTGTGTAGGTGAAAAATTTTGTCCAAGGTTGGTCCTTCAAAATTGAGATGTTGTTGTCGTTTTAATATAGTACTTCATGATCCTCAAGGTATATCAACTTCCAATCATGCAATAGTTTTTACTTCGGTTCTGTTGGAAAGTTTCTAATTGAAGCATGGTGTGTTCTTACAGAAACAAAAATTGAAGGAAGCCTTAGAATTTAGTATCTATAAGCTTTCATTTTCTTTTTCCATGTCACAAATTGATATAGCTAATTCACATGTGTATTGTTGTTTCTGTTATAAACATTGACAATTATAAACGTTTAATTATCTTCGGTTGGTTAAGAATTTCGACAAAAGCATATATATATAATTTTGTGCTGAAAGGGGCGTGCTCCATATAACATGAACCGGATCATTTTATGGCAAACTGGCAAATGTAATTTGTACGTCAAGTTATAAGTTATGGGGGAAAAATCATCGAGATTTGGTTGGTATGTTGGAGCACCTGCACCGCCTCAATTCGTAGGCCCAGATGCGCTGTCACGCCATGATATGTGCTTTTGGACCAAAGATGTTCATGTTCTTTGTTGTTCAACATCGATCATGATTATTACTAACAATATCTTTATATTGCTATATTTTTCATGCCAATATCGAATTTTATTATTTTACTTTTAATTTCGTTATTTATTTTTGGATAAAATGTACTTGATTTGCAATACTTCGCTAATAAAAGTGATAAATACTAAGATAAAATAAAATTGAAGTATAGCTTTAAAATTTCAATGTTAATCTACAATATAATGAGAAATTTGACAATAATCTCTTTTGAACGAAAAAACTTTTTGGTCATTCATTATTATTATTATTATTTATATTTGAGATTATTAAAAATTAAATTTTAATTATTAAAATTAGGAGTGTAACATTTTATCATCAAATTACAAGATTGGTGATTTTCACATTTATTATTTGCTTCTTCATTTTCATTCAAATAAAACGATTAACCAATTAAATGTAATTTTTCATGTTAAAATTAAACAATCAAACACTTAAAAATGTCCAAAATTTCAATATCAGAAGGAAATCCATGTCAAATAAACTAATGAAAGGAGAGAGACAAACGAATTGAGTTCCGACTATAACTGCTGCAATTAAGAAAAACCTTAATTTTTGGGAGGGTCCTAATCTCTAACGGAGATGATTAACTTGGTTTCACGTGTCCCTTTGGAATTGGTGGCCAAATATTGCACAAAAAAGTTGTATAGGTACGAGAGAAGTGGCTTAATTACTTGATTGGTTAAATTAGTTAAAGTTTGTCATTCTTTATTAATAGATTTTGGGTTTAAATTTTATCGGTGATTGTGTATTGAGATTATTTTAAATACATGATTTATAATCATTTATTTTAGATTAATGGATATGACACATCTTATCTTGACCTGATAAATTAAAAATTTATTTACTTTAAATTTTTTGTGAAAAAAAGAAAGAGAGAGAGACGTGGCTTAATTTTGCTTATAGATAAATCCAGTTTTAACATTTCCCCTAACTCCTTCAATTTAGCCACTGCTTTAATTTGCATGATCATCAGTGCGGATTTTGATCTTAATTGATCGGTCCCATTCGGTTTTTGACATCTCTTTCTCCCTCATGATTGCTTTAACATGGTCCCTTCCTTCTTACCTTGGATACTCTTATCTCTGCTTAGCTTGATTTAATCTAGTAGAGAAATAATAACACTGAAAGAGGTTTCTCATCTATGTTCCTAAATCTAATTGGCTATTGTTTCTTTAATTTGTCACCTAACATTTTAAAGAAGCTTTGTGCACGTCATACAATTCATCAGCACAACTCTTTAAGGTTTCATTCAAAGATGTACTATTGAACTTTGCACATTGCATGTGATAGTATTATGCCACTAGTAGGTGCATGGGGTTTCCATTCTTCATGTCTCGTTGAAATATGAATAGTACATAAGTAACCTTTTACATCATATGTTATATTTGAATTTAAAATTTAATTTAGTTAGTTCATATAATTATTTTTAAGATATGATATTCAATAATTAAATTTTAATATCTATAACTTCTTCTTTTATGTTTAAATTATAATTTTTTATAAGAAAGAAAAATTAGTTACGAGTAGTGCATAGATTTGGAAACTTAATATTAAAAAAATTTAAAAAAAAAGAGCTGAAATTAAAGTGGTCCATATATAAGCAACTTAAAGTACAAGGGACTGAAGGGAGAGGTACCTTCGGTTTAACGATCATTATCTCCAAATCTAAAGTGATGCAACTGGTTAGCGTCCTCCTGTTGGCCCATACGCTTCTTTCCGTACAGGATACAAATTGATCTCCTCTTTCACCCATGAAATGCAGCAGACTTTTATGCCATTTGATTTTTCCAACTGCAAAAGCATGTGGCTTAATTAATCAAAACTACTGATGTCAATTAAATGTAACAACCTCAAACTGGATCTCAGACGTCTGTTTCTCTGCTCCGAGTTTGGGTTTTAGTTAGAACAGAATTGGGCTTCGTCCCTTTAGGGTCCAAGGTTAGCTTCGTAACTTAAAATATATAATTTAAGGCGAGCTCCCTTGGTTTTTCGCTTTTCCCTTTTTTTTTTTTTTTTTTCCTCTTTAAACTATATTACCTAAAACGGGTTCCTGTGTTTGGTTCTTGATAATGTATAAGGGTTTTGAATGGGTTTTACTTTCATCCCAATTTGTTGTTATTGTGAATGCATATCTTGGCTTTCGCATTTCTTTTATATGGGTTTTGTCTTTTGAATAAACCCTTTTCTGTTTTTGATGCTGCTGGTTGGTTGATGCTCTTTTCTCTTCTATACAGATATTAGACTGAGAGGCGTTCTATTGGGTTCTTACTTTCATTTGGTTGTTTGGGAACTGTGGGTTTCGTATATGAGTTTCTATATTTAAAGTTGATGAAAATAACTATCCAATTTCTTTGATTACAACTCACTGTGGGCTTGGTTGTTATGAGTTATCTTGAGTAGGTGAGGTTTTATTAATGGCTAATGCCACTGAATGTGTGGGATATTTATTATGTTGGCGAAGGACTTTCAGTTAGTTCTCTTGGATAAAAGAGAGAGAAAGGTTTAGATGAAGATTTTTAAGTGGAGTTCATAAACTTTCTTTTTAAAAATGATTAAATGAAAATTAAAATTGAAAATTAAAATCAAATAGATTGAAAGGTTTTGTTATGTAGGTATACAAAATTTGAAAAGAATTTAATAAATTTTAATATATTTTTTAGGTAGACATTTATAGTAAACTTTTAACATAATTTTTATTGTTGAATAAAAATAGATTAAATTTGAATTATAAATAATATTTTAAATAATTTTTAATATATTATTGATAATTTCATTTAACTTTATCAATCTATCGATCTAAATTTTTTATTCAAGTTTTTATTGAATTATTTTTTGTTAGAAACTTTACCAACTTCATTTAAAAAATTTTCGTTTAAGTTTTGCCCTGAAAGAAAAGCTTTAAGCCTAGAAAACGAATACCTTGACAAGAGTCAATGCTGTTGCCTGCCTTTGGGGCATTCATCAAAATGACCTATTAAAGTTATGCAAGGTTTTATGCTGTTTGAGTTTGGACTACTGCCAAGAAGCCTTTATTGGAAGCTGATGGCTCAAATACTTATTTCTATGTAAGAAATGTACCACGTATGATTTGAGAGACATTTGAATTTGTAATTGAGCTGATCTCTACTAGATAACTTTGTGAGTGATGCATGTAACTATGTTTGTGAACAAAAGTTATCTTGAACTCTAGTTTCCAGGGTTTGAACTTCATGTTTCTTTGTCCTCCGTTCATTGCTGTAGAAATTGAATTCATACTCATGCTCCTAATCTTTTATCATATTACCAATATAAACCTGTAACTAACTTGGTTCTTTCTGGGCTTCTTGACATTTCTTTAGGACCATGAAAACAAGAAAATTATAAATTGTGATGAGAAGCTGAAGAAGATATTTGGAGGGAAAGATCGGGTCGGATTTCTTGAAATTGTTGGGTTGATTATTCCTCACTTTCTTTGAAGGATCCTAGAGAGAGAGTCAGTTTGCAAAATAGGAAACCACCTATGTTTATGGGGCCTATCTCTGTTGAGGATACTGAGGAAAACCATGCTCTTTGCGGTACAGAAGTACATTATTAAGGGTTTTGTTTCTGGATTTACAAATACGTAGGCTTTTTAATGCAAATATTACTGGTGCCTTGCCTTCTAGCTTATGCATGTTCTTGATCATTCTAAGATTTTGGAATTTTTCTAGTTATTTATAAATGGCTTCTCTTCCAAAATTTGTACTAAACAGGTTATCACCAAAATGGTAACAATCTTTGTCTTCGGGGGATGGTATGTTGTTTTTAAGAAATTTCGGATATTATTATTACTTTTTTGGGAAACTCTCGCTATGATTATTATTCTAAAACAAGATAATCAATGGCAACAAATAACAAAGTAAAACATAATCAACTTCGATTGATTACAAAATCAAAATCTCACAAAGGTTAACGGACGGTAAAGGGCACCAAGTTTGACTGGAAGATGGCACTTTAAAAGCAGACATGGCAAGCTTTATTGATCATAGAATCTCAGTAGTCTTAATCCCTTTCCCTTTCCCTCTTCTCATATTTTTGTCCCCACTCCTTCTAAACTTAAACAAAGCAAAATTGACTATTCAAGTGTCACGGGCCAGCAGTTGCCAAACAAAACAAAACTGACTGTGCAAGTAGTATCGGCAGTAGTTGCCAGGAGTTTAAGCCTAATAACCGTGCGGTTTTAGACAGTAATTAATGTCCAATATGTCTAAATTAGTTTTTCCCAGATCTTGTGGTTAGTCTTTGTGCTGGAATTTAACTAGCTTTTAAGAGTTTGAAAGAAAGTTAAGAAAGAAAGAGTTAAGGCAATTGCAATATTTATTTGATTAATATTTACAATTGCATAACGTCCCTACAAAGACTTTCTTATGTCTATCCCCCATCTCTATGTATATGTCTCCAACTATATCTTATGTGACTTACTGGCACTTGTGACTTATGTTCTATTACTTGAATGGTGTCTAGGCTCCTTGCTGAGCCCTAGGTTTGGAAACATTCAGACACTCTCGCTGAATTCCGCGCTTAGTCGCTTTCAGATCTTTTTCTAATTGGATACTATTATCTTCTAAGTCTTCCTCATTTGGATGCTACAATAGTCGTGCTCGAACCTTTTTGAAATCTTCTATGCTTGCACGTCTGGCGCCATAAGCCAACTTTGTATAGGGCTATGATTAGGTAGAGGTGTCAAAGGAGAGGGTAGATCTCATATATTAAGAAAAAGTGTTCCCATTTCAAGTATTGTAATGGTTATAAGTAGGACAATTATAAAATCTCATTTACTCTTTAAAAGGGGTGAGCAGTCGGTATATTATTGGGCTGCCTTACTGGTTAAAGTATATGTTAGATCACCCATCTAGGGCTGTCCCTCCGGCCTGACAATAGTGAAAGACTTGATGTACTATTCTTGATATTAATAAAATATATATTTTTATATATATAGGAATGCCGAGGTCACCTTGGTGTACTCCCATTTTGCCCTGATATGTCGTTGTGTATGCTTGAGACTGATTTATGGCTTCTTGATTGCTTGTTCAGATATCAAACTATCTTAAGCTGGCTTGGATGGAAGCGTCCATTCAAGTGCTGCACGATTTATTGCTTTATTGAGAGAAAGCATAGCCCGTGACACGTGGTATCAGAGTACGGTTAAGAAGTGCTAGAGAATTGATAAAATGGCAACGAGTGGTGGATTTAGTGACCAACAAAAGATTTAAAAACTTGAGGCCGCGGAGGCTACCCTAAAAGCTCATGTGGTAACTAATGATCAATTGAGAGAGATCGAGACAACCTAACGGGAGTTATCTGATACCCTACATAATTTGGGCACAGAGACCAGAGATGCTTTGAATGTCCTCTAAGGAGAGTTTGAGGAGCTCAGAGCCCAAATGAGTGTTCTTTGAATGAGCTGTGGCTAGGTCGGATTCTAGCTCGATGAAAAAAGGGAAAAGGGCTAAAGTGCGAGAGCCTAGATGTTATGAGGGGGCAAAAGATGTCAAAGAGCTTGAAAATTTCTTGTTTGACATGAAACAATACTTTTGAGCTGTGCACACAGAATCAGAAGAGAATAAGGTTGTAATGGCTTCAATATAGCTTGGTAGTAATGCCAAGTTGTGGTGGCATTCAAAATTTGTAAATGACGAATGCCCTATTAAAACTTGGGCAGATCTTAAGCAAGAGTTAAAAAACCAATTCTTCCTTGAGAATGTGGAGTATATAGCCCGAAAGAGGCTGCGAGAATTGGGACAAACAAAAATGGTGCGGGAGTTTGTAAGGAGCTTTTCTATCTTGATGTTGGACATTAGAGATATGTTTGAAATGGACAAGATGTTCTATTTCCTTAAGAGCCTCAAACCTTAGGCCAGGGCAGAATTACAAAGACAAAAGGTGCAAGATGTGGCCACGATCATGGCTGTTGCCGAACCTCTTCATGATTTTGATGATGGTCACTTAAAACTAAAGAATCCTTCATCAGGTGACAATAACTCCAACTTTAAGAATGAGGAAAAATGGCTAAAGTGGACCGACCCTTTAGTGGGGGATTTGATAGGAGGCCTTTTGGTTGAGACAATACCCAACCCAAGGCAAACAACGCATCGATTTTCAAACTGAGGCAACCGCTAACTTGCTTTCTATGCCAGGGGTCGCATCAGGTGGCCAAATGCCCACATAGATGTGCTTTTAATGCTTTGAGAGTCTTATCTCAAGAGTCCATTAAAATGCCTAAGACAATCGAAGAAGTTGCAGATGAGTTAGCTAGGATGGGTTCAATACGATTCCTTAATGCCTTTCGTACCTAACTAAACATGATAAAGAAAAAACCTGAGAGAGGTCTGATGTATGTGGACCTGATAGTAAATGAGAAAAACATAAAGGCCATGGTGGATATGGGTGTAACCGATATCTTCATCACACTAGAAGAAGCAAAAAAATATGGTCTTCAGGTTAATAAAGACTGTGGACAAATGAAAGTAGTTAATTCACTAGCCTTTGCGATCAGTGGGAGCTTTAAGAATGTGATGACCAAGTTGGGGCCATGGAAAGGAAATGTAGACTTCATGATTTTTCCTATGGATGATTTTAATGTTATTTTAGGATTGAACTTCATGATGTTAGCTTAGGCGATCCCAATCCCCGCTGCTAGTTGTCTATGATTCTTGGGAGAATGCCCGTGTATTGTACCAACCATGATCCTTCATAAAAATGGGAAAAAAATAATTTCAACCTTACAATTCAAAAATGGGTAAAGTGATGGAAGCCCTCCTATATAGCCATGCCAATCTACAAAGAAGGGTTTAAGTTGGAAGAGGTACTTAATAGGATGAAAAAGGTATTAGAAGAATTTAAAAATATGATGCCAGAGTAATTGCCCAAAGTCCTACCTCTTCAAAGATCAGTAGACCATGAGATTAAGCTTTTTCTAGTAGTCAAGCCACCAGTTAAAGCTTCTTATCGCATGGCTCTGCCCGAGTTGGCTGAATTGAGAAAATAATTAGATGAGTTTTTACAAGCCAGCTTCATTAAACCATCAAAAGTATTATTTGAAGCACCTGTACTATTTCAAAAAAACATGATGGGAGTTTACGGTTGTGTATGGATCATAGGGCCTTGAACAAAGTCACTGTGAAGAATAAATATCCCATCCCACTTATTGCAGATTTATTTGATCAACTAAGCAAGGCCAAGTACTTCTCCAGATTGGACTTAAGATTTGGCTATCATCAAGTGAGAATTGCTGAAGGAAATGAGCCAAAGACCACTTGTGTAATGCAGTATGGTGTATTCAAATTTCTTATTATGCCTTTTGGTTTGACTAATGCCCCTACCATATTTTATACCTTGATGAATCAGGTGTTCCATAACTACCTTAACAAGTTTGTGGTCATTTATTCAGATGATGTTGTGGTCTATAGTTTTACCCTGGAAAAGCACTAAAAGCACTTACGTCTTGTGTTTCAAAGACTACAAAGCCATTAGTTGTATGTCAAAAGAGAGAAATATGCATTTGCTCAGACACGAATCCACTCCTTAAACCATATTCGAATGGACATGGAAAAAGTTAGGATTATTAAGGAGTGGGCAACACCAAAGAATGTCATTAAACTTTGTTCATTTTTGGGATTAGCCAATTATTATAGGAGATTTATGAAAGGGTACTCTCGTAGAATCACAGCCCTTACAAAGCTATTGAAAAAAGAGCATAAATGGTGTTGGACAAGCAAATGTCAAAAGGTTTTTGAAGGATTGAAGGAAGCTATGATAAAAGATCTTATCTTGGCTCTCCCTGACATTACGAAGCCTTTTAAAGTTCAAACGGATGCCTTTGATTTTGCTATTGGTGGAGTACTCTTACAAGAACGGTAATAGCCTTTGAAAGTCAAAAGTTGAGTGAAGCTGAAAAAAGATATACGGCTCAAGATAAGAAACTCCTAGTAGTAATTCATTATCTAAAAGCATGACGACACTATTTATTGGGTTCATAATTTGTTGTGAAGATGGACAATGCGATAGTAACTCATTTTCTCACCCAGTCAAAGCTCACGGTTAAACAAGCTAAATGGCAAGAATTTTTAGTCAAATTTGAATTTTGCTTCGAGCACACAGCTGAAAGAACCAATCAAATAGCAAATGCATTAAGTAAACGAGCGAAGCTAGTTGCCCTTAGGAGAATGCCCCAATGAGGGCTAGTAAAATCACGATAGATGTTCGCAAGCAAATTGAAGATAATCTGATGAAAGATTCATAGGCCAGTACCATCTTTAAGCTAGTAAAAAAGGAAAATCCAAATACTTTTGGTAGGAAAATGGGGTTTTATTGACAAAGGGTCTCAGTTGTTCATGCCAAAAATAAAAGGTCTGAGACAAATGTTAATGAAGGAATGCCATGACACACCATAGGTGGGTCATCCTTGGTTGGCAACGTACTTTGGCTTTACTGAAACAAGGCTATTATTGGCCTCATATACGGTAAGATGTGATGGACTATACTAAGACTTATTTCTTTGCCAATAGGATAAAGTTGAAAAGAATAAACTAGCAGGCTTGTTTAAACTACTACTTGTACCCACTAGACCTTGAAAAGTATCTCCATTGACTTCATATCAGGTCTTCCCAAAGTTGACGATTTGGGTCTATTCTAGTGGTGATCGACTGTTTCTCGAAATATGCCATGTTCATTCCCACCCAAAAGTATTGCACTATAGAAGACACTACCTGACTAATGTTTAAACATGTAATTAAGTATTGGGGCCTTTCTCAAAACATTGTTAGTGATAGGGATTGAAGATTCACTAGGTCATTCTGGAGAAAACTTTTCAAAATTTAGGATCCCAATTCAACATCTCTTCAAGTTATCACCCGTAAATCGATGGTCAAATTAAACGATTTAATAAGTTGTTAGAGGAGTACTTGAGACACTTCGTTCAAGCTAATCAGAAGAATTGGCTTTCATTCTTAGATGTAACTCAGCTTTGTTTTAATTTCAACAAGTGTTTTTTCACAAACAAGAGTCCATTTAAAGTGGTCATAGGACAACTACCAAGACTACCACATATATCCTTTGAGTCGTATAGAGGAAAAAATCCATGAGCATTCAACCTTAGCAAAGAATTGAAGACAAAATACAAAAATTGCATAAACAACTTGGAGAAAGCATCGAAGTGCATGAAAAAATAGGTAGATAAGGGTCGAAGGTATAGTAATTCAAAGTTAATGATCTTGTTCTTATCAAACTAGTGCCCGAGCAAATTAGGTTCCTAAAGAAGCGAGATCGTAGGTTGGTCTAAAAATATAAGGGTTTGGTGAAGATCCTTTCCAAGGTGGGGAATGCCTCTTACAAAATTGACCCGTAAAAATGGATGAACGTGGATCCAGTGTTCCATGTAAGTAACTTAAAGCCATGCCATGTAGATCCCATAAATGCAAGTTACAAGAGTCAACAAGGGCTGCCATCACCATGAAGCCACATCAGAACGTCAAGTTGAAGAGATTTTAACTGACAGGGTATCCTGGGTATCTCGAAGAATAATTCATGAATATTTAGTGAAGTGGGAAGGCTTAGGATCAGAAGAAACTAGCTGGAAAAGAGATTATGACCTCCGAGCATTCAAGCGAAAGATTGAAGAATTCTAGGCCAACAAGTCGACAGAGACGTCCATAGAATAGGTAAAGAAGGATGTTATGAGTCAACCTTGTATAGGGTCATGACTGGGCATAGGTCATCATGAGCCACTCATGTATATGGCCATGATCGAGTAGAAGTGCCAAAGGGGAGGGTAGATCTTGTGCTAAGAAAAGTGTCCTCATTTCAAGCATTGTAATGGTTATAGGTAGGATAACTATAAAATTTCATTTGCTTTTTAGAGGGAGTAAGCAGTCGGTGTATTGTTGGGTTGCTTTACTGGTTAAGGTATGTGTTAGATCGTTCATCTAGGGCTACCTCTCTGGTTTGACGATAGTGGAAAGACTCGATTTACTATTCTTGATATTAATAAAATATATTATATATATATATATATATGAAAATGCTGAAGTCACCTTAGTATGTTCCCATTTTACCTCGATATGTCGTTCTGTATGCTTGAGATTGACTTATAATTTTTTGATTACTTGTTCAGATATCGAATTATCTTAAGTTGATTTGGATGAAAACGTCCATTCAAATATTGTATGATCTATTACTTCATTGAGAGAAAGCATAACTCGTGACACTTTATCTATATTTGGGCTGTTTTAGACTCTTTTGCGTCTATCTATTGGCAACACGTTTTTACGGCATTCTAGAATTTTTCAACGAACAATCCTTATACCTGACACTAAACTGCTCACTTTGAGGCATACTCCACACTCCGCCGTGGCTCCCATCCTTGGGTCTCATACGTGCTTTAAGAAACTCGATCTCGATCTGGATCCTTCCTCATTTTTTGCCTTCCCCATCTCGAGCAAATCCCGTCACACAACGGTTAGGACGGTCCGTGACACGAGCACATTCTCGCTGTATTAACGAAGAGTATACCGACTGTTTGCTAAAAATTCAACTAGTCCTCTCTCTCCCTTTCTTTTTCTAATTATCTTCTCGACTTGCTCAACCACACTGCAACTTTTTCATAATCTCTCTAAATGGCAGAGAGACTAGCTCTCCCTATTCTCCTTCCAAGTCTTCAACCTCCAAAGCCCCCATTTTTTTAACGAAACCCACCGCCAACGACAAAACCCAACTTTACTATCCAATTCACCACCTCCCTCAACTCCAATCCTTCAAGACCTTCGACATAGCGCCAAGTTCCAAGAATCTGTCGACCCACAAGTCCGGACCCAGACCCGGATCGGCCGCTCACGTGATCTCAACCCTGGAAAGCCTTGGACTTATAACTGCCTTTCTGCTCTAGGTCAGCAGGTTCTCAACTCCTTAATTGACCCTTCTTTTGATTCCAATCAACTTGACAGTGTTTAGGCTAAGTTATTTGAGCAATACCAAGAAAACCCGGATGCAAAAACAAAATTTTTAACCGCTGAATTGCTAGGAATTAAAGAAGGTTTAGGTTTTTACAAGAAATCTGAATTGGCATTGGGTGTTTTTAATTGGGCTAAGGGGAGAATAGAATGCGAATTGGTTTTGAATAGTTCTGTTGTTGCTGTTATTATCAGTATGTGAGGGAAAGAAGGGAGAGTTTCTGTTGCAGCAGATTTGTTAAATAGCTTGCATAAAGAAGGGCTTAGTCTTGATGTATATGCTTATACTTCTTTGATAACTGCGTATGCCTGTAGTGGGAGGTATAGGGAAGCCATGGTGGTCTTTCAAAAAAGGGAGGAAGACGGTTGCAAACCTACTTTGATAACTTATAGTGTGATTTTGAATGTATATGGTGAAAATGGGTTTGCCTTGGAGAAAAGTCATGGCTCTTGTTGATGGGATGAAGAGTGATGGAGTTGCCCTGGACGTTTATAATACACGTATAAGTTGTTGTCGCAGAGGGTCTTTGCATGAGGAAGCAGCTTTCGTTTTTGAGAAAACGAAATTGGCTGATAATGTTACTTATAATGCACTTTTGGATGTTTATGGGAAGTCTTGATGACCAAAGGAAGCCGTGGAGGTTTTAAAAGAAATGAGCTTAATGGGTTTGCTCCCTAGCATTGTGACTTATAATTCATTGATTTCTGCTTATGCTAGGGGTGGTCTATTGGAGGAAGCAATGGACTTGAAAACACAGATGGAGGGAAAAGGGATTAAGCTTGATGTTTTTACCTATACCACTCTTTTGTCAGGATTTGAGAAGGTCATGAAAGATGAGTCTGCAATGGAGGTTTTTGAGGAGATGAGAAGTGCTGGTTGCAGGCCAAATATTTGTACTTTCAATGCTCTAATTAAGATGCTTAGTAACCGCAGAAAGTTCACTGAGATGATGAAGGTTTTTGATGAGATCAAGGCATGCAATGGGTTGCCAGATATTATTACATGGAATACACGGTTGGCATGTTTGGGCAAAATAAGAAGGATTCAGAAGTGTCTGGAGTATTCAAGGAAATGAATAGGGCAGGGTTTGTAACTGAAAGAGACACTTTCAACACCAAATTAGTGCTTCCAGTCACTGTGGTTCTTTTGATCAAGCCATGGCTGTTTATAAGAGAATGCTGGAAGCTGGAGTTACCCCAGACTTTTCTAGGTATAATGCCATTATGGCAGTGTTGGCATGGGAAGGACTCTGGAAACAGTCTGAGAAAATACTTGCTGAAATGAAAAACGGTCAGTGTAAACCCAATGAGCTAACTTACTGTTCATTGCATGATGTTTATGCCAATGGGAGGCAGCTAGATCGGATGCATGCCCTTGCACAAGAGATATACTCTGGTATCATTGAACCTCATCCTGTGCTCTTAAGGACCCTTGTTTTGGTTAATAGTAAATGTGACGTTCTTCTGGAAACAGAGCATGCTTTCTCGGAATTGATGAAGAAAGGATTTTCACCTGACATTACTCTAAATGCAATGGTCGCAACATATGGCAAGAGGCAGATGATTTCCAAGACAAATGAGATCTTGAACTTCATGAATGAGAGTGGATATACACCTAGCTTGACAACTTACAATAGTTTGATGTATATGTACAGCCGCTCAGAAAATTTTGAGGAATCAGAAAATATTTAATGGTAAGTTTTGCAAAAGGAGTAAAACCTGATATAATGTCATATAAAACTGTTATTTATGCCTATTGTAGAAATGGTCAAATGAAAGATGCTTCGTGGATCTTCTCAGAAATGGGTGATTCTGGCCTTTTTCCAGATGTTATCAATTACAATAACTTTGTCGCAAGTTATGCAGCTGATTCCATGTTTGAGGAGGCTATTGATGTGGTTTGTTACATGATTAAGCTTAGCTGTAAACCAAACCATAACACATACAATTCCATAGTAGATAGATATTGTAAACTCAATCATTGGGATGAGGCAAGCATGTTTATTAAAAACCTTCAGAAGCTAAATCCGCATATTTCCAAGGACGAGGAAATCAGATTATCAGGTTGTATTGTGGAAAAATGATCATAGAAGATGGTCCTCCATAGAAAAACCTTTCGGTACTGTGTTCTTGTTTTTTGTCATTTGAGCATGGAGAGCATAAGCGTAATCTTGTTCTACATGATTCTGTGTTTTTCCTTGAGGACCGTATATGATCTTTAGCTTTTGAATGCCTAGAGCTGTTTTTAGCCAAGGCTTGTAGCTGGTGGGGAATTTTGTACCGTATAGCTGATGAGACAAGAAAGAGGAATGTGGGAAGAGGGGAATTGAAAAACTTCAAGGTATGTACAATCACAATCCCTTTTATACCAATCAAATAGAAATCTTTTTGTGCTAACGTATCGTCTCTGTAAAATTGTTATACAAAGTACTAATATATCTTTGCTTATTGGATTTTCTGTTTTGATGTTTTCTCAAACTTAATTTGATATTAAAACTTTTGGATATTAATGATGGTAAGTTTATATCTATGATTTGATTAAAGAAGACCAGTATTGTCAGTGACAGTTAATTCAAGCCATTGTTTACTTTTATCTTTGTTAACTCAAGCAAATACAAGAATAAACATGTAAGATAATAGTATGTGCAGAACTTCACTTGAAAAATGTATAGCAGCCTGCTTCCATCTGCATCCACCTATATCCTTCAGTGACTTAATTTACCTCCCAAACTCTATATTTTCTCCAATGAACACTGTGTTGGGAACCAATCTCACTTATCATTTGGTTTCCAAACATAAACTTTGTTGAAAAGTCAGTGTACTACTCTATAATTCATTCTACTGTATTCAGGTCATTGTTTGAAGCAGATCCTCATCTCCTTCATCTGCATTGAAGGAATAGATGTCAACAGGTGCCGTTGTGCAACCCATGGCATTTGGCTTGATTCTATTATTGCAAGAGCCTCGGTGTTGATCAAGATAAATTACAATCACAGTGATATCATCATGAAAATGGCGCCTTATTCCCTTTTCAATTTTCATAATATCAGCATATCTCATCTCTTTTTTCTTTGCAACTTCTTGAAGTGCAGCTCTTACCAATCTCTTCGCGATACCCTGCAAGTATTCAAGCAAATGAAAATCAATACCAAAAATGCTACAGAGAAGCTTAGTTGTTTTGAAGATAAAAGTGAGAATGCATTTCTACAGATAAAACTGGTAAGATAAACATGAATACTCACGGCTCTGGGGTTTTTGAAAACAATGTTTACAGCAGCTTCATCACTCAACTGCTCCCATAGGCCATCTGATGCAAAGATCAGGAATAGGTCCTGTGGCTTAAGCTTTCTAATAAGGATGGAGGGTTCTGCTGTAATAACAGGCCTTTTAAGGGGAACAGGGAATCCAAACTGGTGATAGATTGGATCTCTATAAAACTCAGGTTTCTTCAGGTAAACATCACCAATGGATCTTGACACCTGAAATAGGAAAAAAAAAGAGCTTACACCAGCATGATCAATCGCATGCTCTAAAATCATGAATTAATCAACAATCTCGAGTCTTCAAGAAATTTACCTGGATTATGCCCTTAATCCTCCAAACTCCCTGGGTGTACAACACTATATGAGAATCATCTGGATGAAGGGCCTCAACCTCCTTTCTGACTTCCTCATCTCCAACATTATGATCTGTTGACAGCCTTTCTGCCACCACCATGTTTTTCTTATTCTCTGAAACTCTCTTGCCAAGAACTGCTCTTGAGTCACCAAGATTAGCCACATATAACACATCATTAGAAATCGCACCAACTAGACAGCATGATCCAACTGAAGCAATTTGAGGCCTCAGAGGCAATGATTGCTTCACCAAATGCAAAAACTCCTCTTCAGTAGCATTGAATGCCTTCTTTATTACATCTGCTGATAATCCCCCTTGTTCTAAAACAAATTCTACAATTAAGACAGAAAAATTAAGGGTCAGAGGGACTGACTAGCTTATTCACTATGCTTTCCATCAATCTTTCTAGAATTCAAATGCAAAATTATCATTGAAGGGGGACAAAACCCATAAAAAAGAATAAGGTGAAAGGTGCCAAAAGTTGAATTACACTTGTTAATGATTCTGGAATATTGAGGTCCAAACAACGCATATAGATACAAATTTAGACACTTGTAAGTTGCGTCCTAATATCCATATACTGACAAACACATCCTGAAATAATATTTAAAACAAATAAAGAAAGAAAGAAAGAGATTTACCACAAAATGCTTTTTGCCCATTAAAAAAAAAAGAAAAAACATAACACTAATGTAAGTATTGGATAAATATTTGATGATTTTTGACGATTCCATCGATAGCTTAAGAGATTTATATGTTCATTCTATGCACATGTAATGACAAATCAAAGTAGTCGAAAAAATTACATGCAAAGGCAAAAGCAGGACGACAAGCACATGTGCAAAGACACCCCATATCCAAAAATCGCAAAAGCGACAAAGTACAATGAAACTTTATTTGTCCTAAAAAGGAAATAAATATGACATATAACCCCAAAAAAAGAATGAATAATGAAAAATTGTTGAAATAAAGAGAATAATTACTTTGGATAAAAGGGAAGAGATGTTTGTTGACAAATCTCGAAGCTTCAGGACCACCATGACCGTCATAGACACCAACGTAGGTAGCAGAAGGAGATGTAAAGACCTGGCTTTGATCTTCAAGGTTGTTGTTTGCTTGCACCACAGCGATGGAGTAATCACCGGAAGCGTGCGGTTTAAGGTCAGTGTGCCACATGAGACCATCCCCACCAGCCCTCACCCCAAGGCAACGTTCAAGCGGCCTGGAAAGCCACCGTAACATCATCATCCTTTCGATTGGTCCCCTCTCAGCTATCAATGATCTTTTATTCCTTATCACTAAACAGAGAGTTTTAATGGGGTCTTTTGGAGAGTCTTGTAGGGGTTGGTCTTTGATTTTGTTGCCGTGGTTTTTGGGTAGGTAATGGAAATTTAATAGAGAGAGAGAGAGGAGAGTGGGGCAAAGAGAAAGGGAAGATGCCGCGTAAAGAGGAAGATGACGAAGACCGATGCTTGCTATATTACCATGTACTCTACGCGTTAAGCCGTTTAACAAAGGCCTAATTGCTTGGTTTTTTTCTTTTCCTTTTTACTTTATTTTTTACTTTTCGACTTTTTAAACTTCTTTATGACAGATTATTTCAAATTAATATTTTTATAGAGTTTTTAAATTTTATTATGATGATAATACGGTGAAATAAAATATTATAATTTTTTAATTTCGTTTAAGAAATTAAAAAAATTTTAATAATATAAAAATTTAATTTTATATATAAAAAGAATATTTTTACATTTTTATGTTCTAGCTATAATTATATGTATACACACACAATAGACTAAAACACTAAAAAACTTTATGAACTATTTCACTTTTCATCAATAAATTTTTATTTTTTTATACTAAATCCACTTTTATCTTTTAATTTTATTTAAATAAAATTTTATTTCAAACAAAAAAATAATTTATGTTAATGATTTATTTAGATATAAATTAAATATTAAGTATTTGTTTTGATAAAAATAAAAAATTAAAAGTTTGAAGTGAAAATTAAAAGTTAAAATTTTATTTAAATATAATAAAAGTAAATAAATTTATTTAAATAAAACGATAAAATTTAAATTTTTTTTGTTATTTTAACCTTATATATAATACTTTTCTTTTTTCATTTGAGTTGAACAAGGGAGTCGATTTATGGTTTTTTTTTTTTTTTAATTTTTTGGATATTCAAAGATTATTAGTTGTGAAGCTGACGGAAAGATATAGAAACCAACTTAAGTCAAGTCAATACATGTTAATTTTTTATTGCAGTTGAAATGACTTCAAAATTTCTTGTCGAATTTATTTATTTAGATACAATAGAAGAAGGAACTTCGTCCGAAATTACATGCAAAATTTAATTTGAAGTAGGGCAGGTTGGTCAGAGAACCCAAACTCTTTCTTTTTTTTTTTTTTTTGTGTGTGCTTCTGCAATTGGGCTGACTCTCAAAATTTCCAACAGAGCACAGGAAAAATGGGAAAAATAAGAGAAAAAATGAAAGAAAAAAAAACCCTTATGTTTCTATTATATAAGCAAGCAGAGTGAAACCTGTGAGCACATGGCAACCGAGTGAGCACATCTTCGCCTCTGAAGCTCTCCGGACATATACTGCAACCCCTCGATTCTAGGGTTGAGAAAAAAAAAAATTAAAATCATAATATTCTATTCAATTTGAATCGATTTTTTTATTTAATTTAGATTAATTTTAAATATTAAATAGATATATTAAATTTGAATCAAGAAAAAAAAAGAATCGAATTATATATTTTTAAAAATTTTTAAAAATAAAAATAATAATTTATATTAAAATTTACTTAAATATATTAATATTTTATATTAAAATAATATATAACAATTTAAAAAATTAAAATCAGTAGACTTAACCGATAAAATTTAGTTCGATTTAATTTCGATCAAATAAAAATTCAAATTCAAATTTAGATCAAATTTTAAATTTTTATAATATTATATAATATTTAAAAAAATCGAACCTAACAAGATGATTCCATTGATAATTTTCTTTCAACATCCACCTCTTTCGATTCGATGCTTGAAACTTCCAGTGGCAAACTGCTTAATGCAAGATGTAACATAAATACGTCAGTTACTGAATGCTACGCACAACATAATTAAATAAAATACAGGTTCAGGTGATCCACATGCTCCTCTCAAGCAATCAATGGATGTATGGGAAGTGGCAGCAGAAGAAGTGGGCTGAATAGTAATAATGGTTAGTGATGTTAGTAACACTGATATTACTAAAGCACAGAAAGCACCAGCAGTCTGCTGGGACTGAACAGTAATAATTGTTTGTTAGTCATGCAACTACAACAAACAACAGCAGCATTGGGCCAGGAAATTATGGTTCTACTGGTAGCTGGAGAGTAACAAAAGCAATACATGCTTTAATGTATTAGCAGAAGTGGGACTCAAAGTAATGACAGATTTTTCAAGCATAAAGTCAGTGTCATGTTTTTAAGAAAAAAAAATCTGTCGAAACATGATGATTATAGTAGGCAATTCCATAAAAGTACGAGGGTATCAGAGGCCAAAACAATTGTAGAAAGTTAAATTCACTAATGACAACCTGCCTAACTGATTGAATTGCTGAATCATAGTACATGGTAAATTAAAATGGTTTGGGCTGAGTGAAATTAATCTCATCATTAACTGGCTATAACCCCAAAGCCATCTGCCTAACAGCTCTATACAGTAACTCTTTCTTTATTGCTGAACCAAGTCAGACTACAATACCACAAACTTATCATTTGGATGCACAAATAATAATGGAACATAATCAACTGCAACACACTGAATCTTCCTATACAGATTGCTAATATGATAGTTGGTTCTTTTGATTATTTTGCACCACAAAACAGATCCACAAAATCAAAGTACAAAAGCAAAATTATTATCTGAATTCAGGTGAAGTTTTACAAATATCCACATGATTCATCTATACTATCATCAAACTACACAAATAAGTTATAGATGTGATGTGCTGTCTTTCAAAAATTGGCACTGATTTAAAAGGAGATTGGTGTCAGACCAAGAATGGCTGGTGTAGGTTTGGTCCAACCATGGCAGCAAAAACAAAATAAGTGCCACAGGTAGGTTCACCATCATGGATTACAGTTGGCCATCCATTTGATGTCAAAGATCATGCAGAATTATAATATTCAAGATGAATATAAACTTGATTCAGTAGCTATTATAGTATATTTGTTCTTTCACTTTGACAAGTAATAATAAGGTAAATAAATCCTGGACAACCAATGCAAACACTAGAGTTTCAAACTTGTAGAGAGCTCTAAGCACCAACCTGTTTGCAGAAACAGAAACACCTCTTAGTCGCCCAATAATTCTTGCTCTTGCAAGCAGCACAGCTCCAGGAAGCCTCTCATTCGAACTCAAACTTTGCCTGCTTGAACTGCTTACACCGTCTGCATTTAAACCATTGCTCGATACAAACTAGCAGATACCTTGGTCAAACCGCATTGATGCACGCCCCTGATAAAGCCAATCAATGCAGAATTACTCATAGACACTCAATAACGATAAAGAAGGTAATGATACAAGCTCAATGCACCCAATATAAGTAATTCCAGAGAGGAAAAGTAAGTCATAAAAAAGAGGTAGTATCAAACTACGCTTCCTTTTCATGTATAGGTTAGTGGCCAAATTTTACTTCAAGTTTCCTTTTCAAGGACTAAACTTGAAAGAGTCCAATGCCCTCAATTGTGCAAAGTATGAATAGGATCAGATGAAATTTCATCATCCCACCCCTCATTTTCCTTTGCCAAACATCTCTTTCCATCAACTAGAAAAAAGCTTTTGGTAAAAGACAATTTCATATATAAAAAGTAAATCTTTTGGGCCACAGGAAACTCCTGACAATCCCACCAAACTCCCAAATAAACGTTTTTTGGCCGTTGACGCGTTTGTGCATTGTTCTTAAGCACGACCAAAAAAGCTGCAGAGTATAGAAAAAAAGACAAAAAAAAAGAAAAACCCATCTTTGAAAAAGCAATTATTAGAAGTCTGAAGAAGAACAGAGAGCCACAGAATTCAATAAAAAAAAAGTTGAAAAGAGAAAATATTGGATAATAGTAAAAAAATTGTTGAAAGAAGATCCGTAGATGAAAGGAAAAGCGAAGAGCTCGAATAGAAGGCTAGGGCTACGAACTGCCCTTCTGTTGTGCTCTCTTTCATTCCTTGCTGGCTTGTTTGTTTCGATCTGTGTCTCTCAGGTAACTTGTAATTATGTATTCATCTGAAGTGTCTATAAATTGGGTTATGCGGTTAACTAATGGGGCTTTTATAGGATGTGCCGATTATTAGACCCAGGCTGAGAAGGCTGGAGGTGGTGCATGTGGAGGGTGGGGAGCATCGTGATCCGATGCCAAATGGAGTAACCGGGGAGAGTTCGATCGAATCTATTCCATTCCAGGTACTTCTCATCTTTTGTTTCTAGCATTTCTTTTTGGTTTAGTGCATTGAATTTTGAATGATGGCTTTGATTATCATATGAGATTGGTTATGGTTAGATTTTACTACTAATTATTCAATATGGGTTAGAGTTTTTTTTTGGTGAAAGGGTTTGATTCTAAATGCTTTTGTTGGGATATTTATTATTTACTTCAGTTATAGCACTTGGCTTTAGGTTTTGATTCTTAATAGCACTTATTAGTTAAAGTATTTTGATTTGTAGGTTGGATATGGGCCATGAGCCAAAATTGGAATGTCATAGTCGTTTGTAATCTGTGGTAAAAACCCAGAAAAATGAGATGCAAGCAATTGGTTTAGAATCTATGAGTAACAATATTCAACTCCAGAGTTAAAATTTTATCAATGCATGTTTGTCCAGATTTAACAGGAGTTTTTAAATATTAAAGGAAAAAGTAATGACACAGAACAAGAAATTTATGTGTAAATATTTACATAATTCAGTGGTTGAAGTCTGCTAGGAACATGATAAACTGCCCCAATGGAAGACATGTTAAGGAAACAATAGTAAGAATCTTTTATTGTGCATTTCTTTCAGGTGTTGCTGGCTGAAGACATGGTCTGCAAGTATCCTTTTTGTAGACTAACTATCTATGCCTGCTTGTTGAATGCAGATTTTAAGTTGGAAACCACGAGCTTACTATTTTCCCAACTTTGCAACCGCAGAACAATGCAAACATGTAATTGAAATGGCAAAGTTAAACCTTAAACCATCTACTTTGGCTTTGCGCAAGGGAGAAACTGCAGAAAGCACTAAAGGAACTAGAACAAGGTGCCCTGATATGTCGTCATTTCTGTTTTATTATCAATTTCTTGTTGATTTTGAGTTGAATGGTAAACTGTAAGTCAATGATTCTATTAACTGATTCAAATTAACATCAAGACCAGTTAGTATTGTACCCCTTTTGTCAGTGAATGGTTTGAATTGGTGAATGCTGATAGCTTGCTTTCTTGATGTTGCATGTAAAACTTGTGTTGTTAATTTATACTTTCCTTGGAAACAGTTCGGGAACTTTTATTAGTGCATCAGAAGATAAAACTGGGACCTTGGACTTGATTGAGAAAAAAATTGCGAAGGCTACAGGCATCCCACTGAGCCATGGAGAGGTACGTTTTCTTTTTCGGATGAAACTATTATTATATCTCATGTTGTAAGTTGAGTAGTTCATATGAAATTGTTGGAGCAAGTTTAAGCAAATATGGACACTTTTTCTGTGGGTAGACTTTTCCAGTTTCAGTAATTTTTTCCCTATTTTATTAGGCTGAAAATTTAAGGGAATTATAAACTTAAAGCAACTGTATGAAAATGAGCCACAGAGTGTTGTGAATGGAACTTTGAAGAAAAATCAATTCAGCTTCCAAAAGACACTTTAATCGTAAATTCATAACTATCTCACCAAACCAATTGTTAAGATTTATAAATCTGCCACCTTTTGTTTGTTTTTGAAATTTCAGATGTGTCTTATTTACTTCTTTAAATGCATTCCGTCATCTTCGACGTGTTACACAAGTTCTTCTGGTATGCTACAAACATACTAGTTGTTTGTAATTATATGCTTGTACCCAAAGACCAAGTTAATCAAATTGTAGTTTAATGAATCCTGTTATACTACTTGCAGTGAAAGTAGAATATCTTACACAGAGAGAGAAAGGGAGAGGTTCTTGGAATTATGCAGCATAGTTAAGGTGTTTTAGAGGTCTGTCCCTAGAAAGGGTGGAAACACTCTTTGATCATTATATCATCCCCAGGGATATAGTAAATACACAGTCCGCATGTTTTGAATTTTAATGTTTTTGTTGATTTAAATGTGCCTTGTAGTTGGAAATTATGTAATTATGTAGCCATGTTATGTAATTAATATGGCTATATCTATGCTTTGTTGATTTGAACCTATTTCACAAACTTATGAAATCTCATAGTATCTAATGATAAACCAATATTACTCTGCAAATATTATCTTGGTATATTTCCTGTTTGTTTTGAAATTTGAAATGACGAATCTTTCTATTGGTTATTTTGAATTGCTCTAAGTTGACATTCGCATATTGCAGGCATTTAATATTTTGAGGTATGAGATTGGACAGAAATATGATTCTCATTATGATGCATTCAATCCATCTGAATATGGTCCACAATCAAGCCAAAGGGTACAGTCTTATACGTGAACTTCATCATTGCATGCTTGTTTAATTGCAGTTTCTGGATTTTTTTTTTAATGTGCACGTGGCAAATTGAAATGATTAATGTTCTGTCTGCCTATAAGTCAAAACTGCAAATACTATAGTTGGATGTAAATTTTGGTTAGTTTTGTTTTTATATACGAGTTTTAAGTTCTGTGTTTTTTTACGAAACCAATACTGTAAATAACATGTATGGATTCCCTTCATCATGTTTTCTATAATTCTTACGAAGCCATATGCAGAAGACCTAAAACATTTTACTTATTTAACCTCGAACCTTCTCTTGCAGGTTGCATCATTCTTGTTGTATTTATCTGATGTAGAAGAAGGTGGAGAGACAATGTTCCCTTTCGAGGTAGATATGGAAATGCTAACATGCTTTATCTCTCCTTCCTTTGTTATAGTGAGTATTAATGTCGAGTTTTGGTACTGACCCTTTTATTATGGTTGCAGAATGACATGAGAATCAAAGGCTATGACTACAGACAATGCGCCGGTTTAAAAATAAAGCCACGAAGAGGGGATGGACTTTTATTCTATTCACTCTTTTTGAATGGCACAATTGATCGGGTAAATTTCGTGCTCGCAAATCAAATTTAATACATTTTGCATGCTCCCAATCCGATGTTCGAGGCTTTATAGCTGTTATAACGCTCCAAAACAGTATCCTTTTCGTTTTGCCATCATGCTTGTGGTTAAACTTTGGGTGGCAGGGTAGAGCTAAATCCTCATTGTAGCTTTATGGATGATATTATTACTCAAATGTTCTTTCTCTGTTTCAACGTTATTTGCAGACATCTCTTCATGGAAGCTGTCCAGTGATCAAAGGGGAGAAATGGGTTGCTACAAAGTGGATTAGAGACCAAGAGCAAAATGACTAATAGAAGTTGCCGTAAAATTCACAGATTGTCAACGATGTTATTAACTTCATAAATGACTAATAATTCTTTACGAATTCATGCCCATTTTCAACTTTGATTGTTTGTTTGTTTTTTTTTTTTGTTGGCAACAACCCCATGACTTCCCCATCCCTATGAATACCCTTTGTCAAAAAAAAAAAAAAAATAACAGATGAAAAAATAATCGAAGAAAGTCACGTTAATAGCTCATATGATTAAAAAAATTATCATATCAGTTTTTTAACAATGTTTTTATAATTTATTATTGACTAGAAAAAACACTTTGTGCATTATTACGAGTAAATATTTTTTGTTTTGTTACCTTTATTCATGTTATTTTTTTTTATAAAATTGATCTAGTTAAAAAATAAAAGATGAAAACAAAAGAAAATGACATGTGAATATCTTAATAGATTTATTTTTTTATAAATTTATCTAATAAAAAACAAAATATAAAAAAAAAAAATTTTTAAAATAAAAAAATAGAAAAAAAACTCAAGAGGATGACACATTGACACCCACATTAAGCTTAAAATATTAATTTATTAAATTAAAACAAAAAATAATTTTATTAATATAATACATATATATGTATAAAATTTAATAAATAATAATATATATTTTTGAAATAACTCAAAATATAACACTCTAAATATACTTTTGATCCGAACTCATTTCTTTTTAAAAAATTTAATATGTTTTAAAGTATATTATTTAAAAATAAAATAACCCACAAAATTCATCTCTAGGTAAAATATTATAAAAATATTTAAATATTAAAAAAATCAAAAAATTTAAAGGAAAAAAAAGAAAAAAATTTTAAAATCCTAAAAAATATTTATTAAATATAAAAAATATAAAACAAGCATGACATATTTTTAGTATCAAATGGATCCTATAAAAATCAATCTAAAATCTTGAAAAAATTAAAAATAAAAAGTTTTGATAAAGTGAATCTCATTTTAAAAAATAAAATTTATAAAAAATATTTATTAAATATAAAAAAATTAACAAAGTAAACAAAGAAAAAACAAAAAAAAGGTGACAGCATAAAATTTGATATTGTACTATTAATCCGTACATTGTAAAAATTTAAGTAATGGATATTTTATATTTCAAAAATATCAGAATAAAATTATTTAATTTATTATATAAAAATTAAATTCTAAAATTGTTAGATAAATACAGTCTATCCCATAATTTGACCTACTTCAATGTCTTGTCTGTTTTCCTTTATTTCACTTTCCTTGCTAATATTTGATTGTCTCTCCTCTTCGTTCTGCCTTCCAAAAACTCATCTTCAAAACCTCAATCCCATTTGATCAAACCTGTGATTCTTAGATTAAACTGTATAGCTGCTGGAACTTATTGTCTAATTGCCCATCTTGAAATTATAATTGTGATTGAGGCTGTTATCACCTATCAATACTACATTGTTGTAAAATTTTTCCCAATTTTCCTCCATTGAAAAATCGTGAGAAA
This sequence comes from Durio zibethinus, assembly GCF_002303985.1. The sequence goes on along the minus strand of NW_019168048.1, from coordinate 29,413,189 downwards.
TCATCAATTGAGTTTAGCTTCTCTTGCATGAGCTATGACAAATTCTCAATGGAATGAGAAGAATCTGTATGATTATGTTAGCCTTCCTGAAATTTGCGTCTCCAACTGTCTTTTTGTAATTTTGTATCACTAGAGACACTGTTATTCTTTTGTTTGTGTGGAGTATGGTGAGAAAAGAAGACTTGCAGCATGTTGGAATCTGTCTAATAAATTCTATCATCTCTTAACACAAGATCATCTACACTGTAATGGGAATTCCTTAAATAGTTGTGAAGATTACAGAATTTCTGCATTTCAAGTTCTTTTTACGACTGACCTTTTGGCTCTAATTCTCGTTTGTAGTAGTTGTTCTATTAAGTTGATCACTGATTGCATGAAAGCGAAACCATTTATAGCTTTCAAATAATCATTTTTGTCTTTGATATATCATTCAGTTATGCCTTTAGTTACTATTGTTAAAATGCGTTAGACGCATTTTGTTAAGTCCATTGGCAGAGGTGTGACTTGGTTTTTTGTTTGTTGTTCACATCATGGTTGATCTTGCCTCTGATTCCTCTGATATCATATCTGGTGGATGATGGTGACTGAGTACAATGCAAAGTCTGCGTGCGAACATTCATGTGTACTGCAACAGAAGTGAAGTGCCGGGAACACGCAGAGTGTCACGATCCACGCGTTCCTTCTACCGAAATCACACGACCGTGCGGTATCAAGACTACTCATAGTCAAAATTAGCCTTCATCATGTCCATTTTTCTTCGCGGACAGACCAACTTCGACCCTTCAAGTCGCATGCCCATAAGTTTTTTTGGCTTTTGTCCCCTCAGGGTTGTTTATTCTGAACTTTATAGAAAGGAATCCTCTCTCATTTCGCATCGGCCCACGGTTCTCCAAGTAACCATGAGCACTTAGCTCTGGCCGTAAGGCTTAATGCTTCGAGCCCCGACCCTCGAATCTCGTAGGGGCACACAGCCCCGGTTCTCTTGATGTTATTACATCTTGGCATGATGGGAACCCAACACCATGCCCACCCGTATGATACGCAAGCTCTCATATCAAGTTTACGCAAGCATCCCATTCACGCTAATCAGCAGCCAGCTCGGAGCCTCTAGGCTCAACTCGTCCCTCGAGACTCGGTTCTTAGGGCTTACGCCCTTAGCATCAATATCGGCCGCCCGCACGCATGACTGACACCCAACATCATGCTAGTCCCGCAAGAAGACTCGGGTGGACTGCCCCTACTGCAGCACACCAGCCGCTCGACTGGCCACAGGGGTCTAGCAACATGCCTGCCTGTTAGCCCGCGCATCCTCTCGGCTCGATGGCATCCCTCCTACATGAATACCATCGCGTGGTCGAGTCCCACAAGGGTCCTTGGGTGGACTGCCCTAGTTGCAGCCCACCAGCTCGACTGGCCACAGGGGTCTAGCAGCGTGCCCGTTGGCTAGCCCGCGCATCCCTTTGGCTCGATGGTATCCCTCTTACGTAAATACCATCACCTGATCCTTCCGGCTTGAGGAGGGGAAACTGAGGGGCCTAACGATCTCTACCGTCCAAACCCTATGGTTCAACGCAAAGGCGCGATACGAGGCCCGTCGGCCCCAACCGCCCCCGGGTTTACCGTGACCCGAGGAAACATTGTGCCACGCTCGTGACCTTACGATGTCCGCCCACCTAGCCACCACTAGTGACTAGGAGTAGCTCACTTCAAACTAGCCAGGCCCCCACCTGCCCGCTAGCCAAGGGGGTGGTGGAGAGCTGACACCAGTCGTTCCCCTATAAAGAGCGTTAGAGATTTTTCTAATATGCTACCAGTGACCGTAAGAATGTCTGAAACGGAGACACTTTTCTACCCAGCCACCTCAGGGCCTTTCTCCGGCTAACTCAGGGCCCCGTAACCTTCCTCTTGGTCACCATTGCTCCTTGATTCTGCTCGTTGCTCCACCAACCCACTCGAAGGTGCCTGCACATGGCTTCGATCGACAGCACCTGTCTGGCTAGCTGGTCCTAGGGCACCGGCGTAATGCCTTATACTTACTTGTATATCTCGGGGTTTAGGGCATGGACCGTCCACACACAATGTCCCTAACCTATTTCCATGCTCAGAACGCCCGCACACTACTCCCACAGATGGCACCTGCCAGGCTACTTGGCTCGAAGGTGTCCGACCACTGTCCCGAACTTCTTCGCGTATCTTGCGGCTCGGGGCTCCCATTGCCCCCACAACATGTTAGCATCATGTTTCAAAGCTCCGAATGCACGCCCGCATTTTTTAGAACCGCTTTTTCGTCAGCTCGATCTCGACTGCTGCTTGCTCCAGGGTCAGTCATGGCAGGACCAAGGCCTGACCATGACACTCTCCCCCACTTACTATGTCGATGCCCTCATCGACGCCTAGACCACACCCAACTATCTTGTTGCACACAGCTGACATTTACTCATATGTCTCTCACTTGTGCCCTCAAGAATTGGGTCGAGGTCCCGTCACATGAGGTACCGCCCACAGTACTCGTCCATTATTGATGTAGATGGGTCACATTGTTGCACTCTTGCCGCTCAACTCAGTTTCTGCTCGAACCGTTTAACCTTGTCGTGGTTGTTCTATATGGGCCTTACCATGGCTTCATCTCTTGATCATGTCATGTTGCGACCTTGAGGCACCCTCGTCGATCAATGACCCTCAGTAGAATGAATGACCACCCGTTTTACCACTCATTGGTACGTCCCACCGGACGTGACCCCTCATACCAACTGCACGCTTGCAACATCAACCCACTGATGCGCCCCTCTAGGTGTGGTGCTTAGGTCAACCGCACTCATACGGCACTCTACATGAGGACCCTAGTATAGTGGCATTCAAGCCCCTAGGTCATCTCCCAACTTGGGTCCTTTCGGCCCCTCCAAGTTCACCTCTCTAGGTGTGGCCCTCTGGCCAACCGCCCTCAAGACGGCACCTTAAAATGCTAACTCGATCTTTGCCCCCGGCTTAAACACTGTGCTCCATTGCCCAAGCTCCACTATCTTGGCTCAGTCTCAAGGGGAATTGATAGATCTCCCTCACTTTTACTCGAAACTCAGCGCCATATTATGCGTAACCATATCTCTTCGATGGTTCTCTTGCTCGATAGTTTTGACTCTGGCCCAGATCCTAGTGCATCCCAAAATCCACTTACACTCGGAGATCCACTGATCTAACAAAACACCTGGTCCACTGATTAGCTTGACTCAGGGATTCATCCGCTCGATCCTCAAGGTCCACTGACCTGCACGTCTGAGGCCTTGTCAACTGGCCGTTTCCCTTTTCTTGTTCCACTGGATTACATCCTGTTGTGGTCCACCGACCACCACAGCTTATGTGAAGCCTTTCTTATCGGCCAACACAGACTCGATTCACCGATTCACACGCCCCCGTGATCCTCTGACCACGAGAACTCCTGGTCCACTGACCATCGCAGCACATGGTCCACTGACCATCCCACTTGTGGCTTCAATCTTTGGCCACTCCATACTCCTCTGTGCACGAATTCCATGCTTGGACCCGAATACTTCGGCTTGCGCCCCCACTGGGGCACCTGCACCATACAGCAAGTGCACACATTAGTAATTAATCTTGAAACTCGATACCTCTTGCCCCTCAGGACAAGGTTCACTCGGCCCACGTGGCCTTACGCAACACCATTTCATGGTGTAAGCCCCTTTTCGCATCTCGGTCTCACTACGGTTCCTTCCACCGTAAAGGCATCACATGCCGCAACATATGCCAACACCTTTTTCCTAGGTAAGGCTAGACTCTGGTGCCCTTTTGCTTGGCATCCAAGAGCCTACTTAAAAGCCATTTTACATTAGCCCAATATTTCCCGCAGCACGCGTCGCTGGCTCATTTCCGAGCCTCTATCGGCACATAACCCACATTTGCATCTCGATAGCTCCATTTGAGCTTAGCACCACCTCGGTTTCGCGTCACAAGACCCACACATGGGTCGTGTATATCTCGCCACTGAGCCAACCTAGGCTCTGATACCACATGTCACGATCCACGCGTTCCTTCTACTGAAATCACGCGACCGTGCGGCACCAAGACTACTCATAGTCAAGGTCAGCCTTCACCATGTCCGTTTTCTTCGTGGATCGACCAACTTCGACCCTTTAAGCCGCATGCCCACAAGCCTTTTCTGGCTTTTGTCCCCTTAGGGTTGCTTATTCTGAACTCTATAGAGAGGAACCCATCTCTCATCGCGCATCGGCCCACGGTTCTCCAAGTGACCATGAGCACCTAGCTCTGGCCGCAAGGCTTAATGCTTCGAGCCCCGACCCTCGAATCTCGTAGGGGCACACAGCCCCGGTTCTCTTGATGTTATTACATCTTGGCATGGTGGGAACCCAACACCATGCCCGCCCGTATGATACGCAAGCTCCCGTATCAAGTTTACGCAAGCATCCCATTCACGTTGATCAGCAGCCAGTTCGGAGCCTCTAGGCTTAACTCGTCCCTCGGGACTCGGTTCTTAGGGCTTACGCCCTTAGCATCAATATCGGCCGCCCGCACGCATGACTGACACCCAACATCATGCTAGTCTCGCAAGGGGACTCGGGTGGACTGCCCCTGCTGCAGCACACCAGCCGTCCGACTGGCCACAGGGGTCTAGCAGCATGCCTGCCTGTTAGCCCGCGCATCCTCTCGGCTCGATGGCATCCCTCCTACATGAATACCATCGCGTGGTCCAGTCCCACAAGGGTCCTTGGGTGGACTGCCCTAGCTGCAGCCCGACTGGCCACAAGGGTCTAGCAGCGTGCCTGCTGGCTAGCCCGCGCATCCCTTTGGCTCGATGGTATCCCTCCTACGTAAACACCATCACCTGATCCTTCAGGCTCGAGGAGGGAAAACCGAGGGGCCTAACGATCTCTATCGTCCAAACCCCATGGTTCAACGCAAAGGCGCGATACGAGGCCCGTCGGCCCCAACCGCCTCCGGGTTTATCGTGACCCGAAGAAATATCGTGCCACGCTCGTGACCCTACGATGTCCGCCCACCTAGCCACCACTAGTGACTAGGAGTAGCTCACTTCAGACTAGCCAGGCCCCCGTCTGCCCGCTAGCCAAGGGGTGGTGGAGAGCTGACACCAATCGTCCCCCTATAAAGAGCGTTAGAGATTTTCCCAATATGCTACCAGTGACCGTAAGAATGTCTGAAACGGGGACACTTTTCTGTCCAGCCACCTCAGGGCCTTTCTCCGGCTAACTCAGGGCCCCGTAACCTTCCTCTTGGTCACCATTGCTCCTTGATTCTGCTCGTTGCTCCACCAACCCACTCGAAGGTGCCCGCACATGACTTCGACCGACAGCACCTGTCTGGCTAGCTGGTCCTAGGGCACCGGCGTAATGCCTTATACTTACCTGTATATCTCGGGGTTTAGGGCATGGACCGTCCACACACAATGTCCCTAACCTATTTCCATGCTCAGAACGCCCGCACACTGCTCCCACAGATGGCACCCGCCAGGCTACTTGGCTCGAGGGTGTCCGACCACTGTCCCAAACTTCCTCGCGTATCTTGCGGCTCGGGGCTCCCATTGCCCCCACAACATGTTAGCATCATATTTCAAAGCTCCGAATGCACGTCCGCATTTCTTAGAATCGCTTTCTCGCCAGCTCGATCTCGACCGCTGCTTGCTCAAGGTCAATCATGGCAGGACCAAGGCATGAGACCATGACACAGAGGCAAAGCATGCTAAATCTGTTCCATATGCATGTTTTCCTCATCTTAGAAAGTTGCACCCAAAACTCAACAGAAAGAACTGGGAGGTTGGGACGGCTTGTAGCATGTATCTATCTTGTATCTCGGTATCATTAGCTTCTTAAAATCTCTTTCACAATTGCAATTGCCATGTTGTGTTCATTCATGGGTGTCGATTGAATCCAGTTGGGTTTTTAGCAGTCTCTGTTGCTAGTTGCTTGATAGGGATACAATTATATGTGGTAAAGCATGCATAACTTGTGCTTACATTTTGCGTTAGTTGCTGTATTGTTTGGTAGAAACTATGTAACGGATTACGAGTAAAATAATATTCAATGATTAAATTATTTTAAAGTGGCCAACAGTCAGGTGGGAGAATGTTGTACCTAGTTTCAGTATTTATGATAAATTTTGATAACGTCGGGTGTTTATAATTAGATTTTGATTGAATTAATTCATCGAATCGATTTAATTTAATTAATTAATTAGTTAACAAAAAAATTTTTTAAAAAATTTTAATTTTTGATTAATTCGATTTAAAAATAAAATTAATCAAATTTTTAATTGAAATATAAAAAAATATAAAATATAAAATATAAAATGAAAAATGAAAAATATATAAAATTCATTATATTATTTTATAATTTATTAGAATTTTTAAGATAATACTTTGATATTTAAATATTTTATTAGATAATTTTGTTTAATTTGTTTAAAATATGAAAATTTTAAAATTTAAAATATAATTTAATTTAAATATATTTATTATTTGGTTAGTTGAAAAATCAAATTAAATTTAATTAGTTAATTTTTAAAATTAATAAATTTGATTTAATTAACGAAAATAAAATAACATAATTTGATTAATTTAATTTTAAATAATTTAATTTAAAATTAATCAAATCGACTTAATGAATACCTCTAAATTCAAATAAAAAAAAACTTTAAAATGATTATGGCATTCTTGCATTAGGACAGGCTGGTTAAGAATGGCAAACTGCTTGTGTCTAACCTAGTTGGCATGTTTTTTTTATGACCAACCTAATTTCTTCAATTTGTAGTTTTGTACTGCAAAATCCCATTAAAGATGGATTTAAGAGATTGGCACTATTCCTACCTAAAAGCACGAAAATTATGGGACAAGGGTACCAAATAAATAGAAGTGGAGGGACATAATTGCAAAGACCTGTTATTGGAACAACAAGGAGTTGGATGGTTGACCAAACGTGTACGAAAAGACATGTGGCGGGCAGGGAAAGGGAAAAGAGCAGTCGTGTCAAGAAAACAGATTGGCTAAACTAAGCTCCTGGAGAATATTCCAACTACATTTGGCTGGAATGAGTCACATGTCAAACACGCCAACCTACCACAAGATCTACCTCTACTCGCTGCACCTACGCTATTTTTCATCTACTCGCTGCTGTATCCATTTATTAATTAAATTAAATTATAGCAGGCTTTTTTTTTTTTTTGAAGAAAATACATCATTAATCGCTCATTCATAGGAGTATTTTTAAAATGATTTTTTTAATTATTATTTTTTTAATTTAATCATTTAAATTTTAAAAAATCTTTTATACTCAAGTTCAATAGTAAATTTTAATTTAAACACGTTAATTAACATGTCATTTGATATTATCATGATAATATCACGTGGCATATTGATAATTGATATAAAAATTTATATGGTAGTATAATGTTATTTAAGTATGCTGCTAAAAATTAACAACTGAATTAAAAAATATTTATTTAAATTTAAATGATTAAATCAACAAAATCAATAATTTAATGATTATTTTAAAAATACTCATATAATTAAGTAACTAATGACATATTTTATAAAAAAAAAAAGATGAGAAGAGATTCTTGCATATTGTCGATGATAGAGAGAATCATACATAAATCTTATAAATAAAATATTTGAATTTGATTAATTCAATCAATCAAATTTTTATTTTAAAGCTAGTGCATTATACCTAAATTTGAGGATAATATTATGAATATGTGAATAAAATAAAATCAATGAAACTTAAACTCATAATAGATAAAAAAAATAGTACTAAAAATATTGTGTGCTTTGATTTTATTTGAGAAATTTAATATGTAAATTAACCTTATAATGTATATTCACTATATGAAATGAAAATAAATAATTTTAAAGAAAAAATAAAATAAAATTGAGTGCATTAATTGTTGATGTTAAATATAAAAAATATACTCAATAAAAATTTATTAAATAAATATCAATTTAACAATTAATTTTTGTTTTATTTATGTTAGTAGTGAAGTTTAGTTTGTTTAGTTTTTTAGGGTTAATCTATTTTTCAAAATTGACTTATGTGCTAAAAGATACAACTGTATGTAGTACTCGTGAAAATAGTCTAAAAATTAGGGAGCCACAAATTTCTGACCACCAAATATGTTAATATTAAAATTAAAATTAAAAAACAGTTTATTTTCATTTGCCTTCAAAAACCCCAAAACCCCAAAACCCTGGTCATCATAAGAGTTTCAAAATTGAAACACAAAAAAAAACCTGCAGCATTCCGAGAGAAAGGGAACACAAAAGGAAAAAATGAGCGGTTCTTTGCGTAGAAACGTGAGTATCATTCGCTTGTTAAAGAATCAGCCATTCACTAACTTCACTAATCCGATCAACAGATTTCATCCGTTTCTTAGGAACCAAACGCACATCCCAACCAGAGAGTTTCTTAGGTTTCCAAATGTTGTACGAAAAGTGAGAGAATATGAGATCTCCCCTACCCTTTTTACTTTTTCTTCTTCGTCTTCAACCGCATCGTTTGGGAAGGTTGGGTTTGTTGGATGGTATTTAGGAATGGTGAAGTCATGGCCTATTTTAACAAAAAGTGTTACTTCCTCGTTTATTTATATAGCGGCTGATGTGTCTTCTCAGGTAAATTTTTTTACCGTAAAAATGGATTTTTGTTGTTTGTAGATTAAAACATAATAGCTTGTATTTGTATTCTGTTTGTTTGGTTGATGATAAAGTGTAGAAAAAGAAAAAAAAAAGCTATCTCTGGAAACTCTCCATGTTTTTGGAAATGTATATCTTAAAAAATGGATAATTTTTCACACCAAACATATGTGAGCCTATTATTTGATTTTGATAAGTACAATACGATTAAAAATGTATTTAGAACATAAAGACTTAAAAATTTATGTATACTCTACTAAATATCATGTAGTCAACTCATATTTCAAAAAGCATGATATATATTGATTTATTGGTTTTTTTAGTTGTTTAATTGACGTTTGAACTTTATTATGTGATATTTGGTAAAATTCAGTTTAGTTTTTTTTCAGTCTTTTTTCCATCTTTTAATTTGTATTATTTGGTGGCCTATTTATTTTTATGAAAATTAACCATTATCATGCATGTTCCATGGACAATACTGTTGAAGAACTAAACGAAATTTTGTATTCTATTATCTGTTTAGACTTGCTTCATTCAGCTGCTTTTTGTGTTTTAATTTTTTTTTTAGTGGCTAATTTTTTCACTTTCGTATCATGCACTGCTCATGGTGAGATTGGTGATTACTTATGTAAAATTGTTCCGAATATCATGTGTCTAGTGTATGCATGACATTATAAACTATAGTTTGCCTGCATTTTATTATGTAATTATACACTTTGCTCACATGCCAAATCCTGTTTGCATATTTGTACCCAGCATTGCCTTTGTAATTAGTTGCATTAGGGCTTACATCTTTCATTATGTTTTAATATTGACTTCTATGGTCAGACAATTTCGAATTCATCGTCAGAACCTTATGATTTGGTGAGGACATTACGTATGGCTGGATATGGGATGTTAATATTAGGACCATCACTGCATTTTTGGTTCAACCTGATGTCAAAACTCTTCCCAAAGCGGGATTTGATGACTATTCTTAAGAAAATGGCCATGGGGCAATTACTTTATGGGCCTGTCATGACCATTGTTTTCTTCTCGATGAATGCACATCTACAAGGTATGCACAATCTTTCCTTGCATGTAATAAGATGAACACAGCTTTGCAATTCTTTAGTTACTCTATTATGCCGTCTTTCCTTACATGTCATAAGATGAACACAGTTTTGGAATTCTTTAGTTACTGTATTATGCTGATTATTCTGTCATAAATTTCATCTGCTCTACCTCATCTTTATGTTTAAAACACAATCAAATTGCAAATGCATCAATGTATAATGCTATTACTCATGCAGCACCTTTTTTTTATAGCCATAGTTGTGATTGTATAATTGTAATTCAACTAGGAAAGATATTGCATTTAACAGAATAATGCATTTACCTTACACATTCGAGAAATAATTGTTGAAAGTACTTTGCTTAAGGAGTTGCAATGGTTGTATGGCTCAGGTGAAAGCAGTGAAGAAATTGTTGCCAGATTAAAGCGTGACTTGCTCCCTACAATGTTAAATGGTGTCATGTACTGGCCCTTTTGTGATTTTATCACCTTCAGATTCATCCCAGTTCATTTGCAGGTATGGTTGATCTACCTTCCTCTGTCCCTCTATCATGGCCTGCACTCTGTTGTGTTATTTTTTTCTCACTCTTCCTCCTCTGGCTGCGAGCAAACTTTTATTTATGGTGACATTCATTTTGACAGTCGCTGGTGAGCAATTCATTTTCATATTTATGGACTGTCTATATGACGTACATGGCAAGTCTAGGGAAAGCAGCTGCTATTACCAGCTGATCGATCTTGGAATCAGGTCCTGATATAACAGTGCAAGCATGCTTAAAGAAATACTCACAGGGATGAATCAAGTGGGTCTCATGTTTTAGTTGTGAATTTCACCCCCGGTTTTCTTCTTCCACCTTAGTTATTGTGATTTTAAAATGATGCAAAAAAGTAGTGATAGAAAGGTTATCGGAGCATTTTGTTAAGACATCATTTGATGTTCTAAACTCTCAGAGTATTATTCTATGAACTTCTTTATTTTTGGGGGGTCTAGCCCTACTGAGTACTGGCAAAATTGGTTCTAATTCCAGTTAGCTTAGAGCAGACACAGGTCCAAGAATGCCTTCCAGGTATCATCATTACATTTCTCAATCTAGCAGGAGATGAAGTATCATCTTCAATTTTAATTGTATGGATCTATCACAGTAATCAAAATACTCTTATTGGTGTTTGCATCTTACATTTTGAGACCTTTAGCTTTCATATAACAAGTAATCAAAATACTTGGTTCGGGTATTAATTTTGTATTAATAGGGAACAAAATGTAACTCATTGGAAACTCAACATTGTTTGTTCCCTAAGAATTCTGCCAAATTAGTCAACAAAGGTGAAGATTTTGCTCAAACGCACAGATATGAGTTACCCCTCTTTCTGTTGGAAATCTTTTCCAAGTAAATCTTATTTTATGTTAAAAAGTGTTTCAGAGAAAGAATATGTTTGAAATTTGAAACTCCAAGTCTGTTTCGCCTGTGTTCATAAAAACACAACAATGCTGAAGTTTCTGTCAGATTAATTGCCGGAGCTATAAATTGTTGGCATAACCATTAGTGCTCCGGTCATTCATCTGGTTTGCCATCCCTCTTGCACTAAAAATCATCCACCTTTCATCTACAATATAGCATTACAATCAGCCAATTAAAATTTAGATTTATGTAGGATCTATCAAAATAATACACGAAGTCCATACTTATAAGTGGTGAAATCTTATGAATATAAAAGTTACATAAGTTTGAAGGATAACAGAACCATTTTCACCTAAATTAACTAGGGTTAATTTCCTATTCTTTGTAAATGAATTTAGAATAATGTGGTACTGTTGTATAGATTCCAAGGAGAACATGTACTTCTGCAACTGATTATCAGTGAAAAATCAAATTAAACCATGAGCAAGAGTACAGAAGTAGAGATCCTAATCTAATTTTAGAACTCCTTCCGCAGAAGTTTCGGAGACTTCTTGGCCAAACTCTGACGATGATAAAACCGGAAGAAGACTAACTGAGGCCTCATCTGTAACTTGTTGACGCGGTTGTGGCACATCCAAATTATCTAAAGACACCAGTGATTGTTCTACATCAAAGTGAGTCCATTTCCTATTGTTTGCATGAAGTGAAGCGGGGTACAGAAGGATTCCAATGATAATAACTATACCACTTACAATGAATGTTTTTACAGAAGCTAGGCACATGACAAGAACAAGCAACAAGGCAGGCGGCAGGCAAAGCATTGTTACCCCAAATGTATGCAAAGGAACTCTATAAGGCCTATGTAGATCTGGCTTTTTTATTCTCAATTTTATAAAAGCAGCAAATTCAAGAAGCATTCCAATTGAATATAGGAAATTCAGAAATTCCAAGATCTCCTGAAAACTCATCCAAGACAAGAAAATAACTCCAGTGGCAGAGCACAAGATGCTAACTGTTGGTGTCCCATACTTTGACCTACAAAATGGATTCCAAAGAACATGATCATGGAACAGCTCATAATAATCATATCAATACATCACTTCACTCGTATTAATATGGATCTCTAACTATAAGTACTCATAAATCTGAACAATTAAGGTTAAGGAATCAAAATCAGAGAACTAACGTACCTTGAAGCAAAGATGGCTGGGAGCATTCCCATCTCACTCATTCCAAGAAGTTGGAAAGCATCTCCACTCATCTCAGCTTCAAACAACCCCAAGTTAGACATCGCAGCAGCTACTTGAATCCACCATTTGAGCCAGAAGCCTCCTATCAACATCCCAACTTCTGCAAAATACCCATCAGTCCACTCACTAGAAGAATTCAAAGCCCCTGTCCCAGCAAGAAGTGGAATTAAGTATGAACAAACCACCACGACCACTGCCCCAAGAAGTGCCTTTGGAAAGGTCTTACTTGGATTTTCTACCTCCCCAGCAAGAGTACTTGCCTTGTCCCAATAATTCAGATTCCAAAACATACTATTAAAGTAACCCCTCCAATCCACCTTCTTAAAATCTACAATAAGCCACTGCTTAGGCTTTATTCGAGGAATTGAAATAATCCCCATTACAAGAAAGGGAAAAAGTGAGAAAGCAGCAAGGAAAACAGCAGATAACCCCACTATGTGTAGTCCTCTATAATTCAAATATGTTAGTGAAACTGTGATTCCTAAAAGAGCTGGAATTCGAGCAATTAAATTGTTAAATATTGGAAATGAATGTTTCAAGTAATCGAGAAACAACACAGGATATAAAGCATTGTCCATCACCCCACTAAACCATTTCCAAAATCCTTCTTGAAACCCCCAAAAGGGACCAAAAGCTGAAGATATCCAAATAACATAACCACCATTTTTAGGGAAGCTTGTAGCAAGTTCAGCCGTGACTAGAGCTTCTGGGATGCTCCAAATCAAAGGGAATATCAAGAAACCAAGCAAAGACAAAAGAGGACCACCTCCTGCCCTCACTGAATCCTCTACACCAAAAGGACCCCCAGATACCTCATAGAATATCAAAGCAATAAGTGGCAATACCGTTAGTTTTGGGTTGGCTTTGACAAAACTGTTCTTGTCATCACTTACCATTCCCTCCTCACCCATCCACAGACAGGAAAAAAGAGAAAGAAAAAGAGTTTGAAACCTAACCACAACAGATAGACTCCCTGAAAATGGAAAAACAAAAATCAGATCTTTTTGGAGTTTGAAGTTCGTAACTTTAATACCACCAAACATCAAAAAGTACAAAAAAACATATGAATTTTGTTAAGAAAACAAACCTGTCTTCAAAGGATTTCTGAACTAGATCTCGCCTGAACTTCAGAAAGAAATAATCTTTTCAGATCTCCAAAAAGAGAACATGTTGTAGGTTTTGATCCTTAAGTTGAATCTGCCATAATTCTTTTCAGCCCACGCTTTGTTGCAGAGAGTGTGGCATACTCAAAATTGAATATGATAAAGAACAAATACACAATTCCATTAACAAACTCAAATTTTTGCTGTGCAGAAAGATATTTCATGTTTTATGAATACACGAGGAAAACAAAAAGTCAAAATTTTCTGACATAGGGATGTGGGATACAAGTGCGTGCTGATGTGCGTGGGATGAGTGATGGTATGGTTCTAGCTTCCGGGGACATGGCAAGCACCAACTCTGCGACTTCCGGCCTTTCTGAGATCAGCTTGCCAGTAATGAATAGCCAAATGGCAGCCCGTGAGAATCCCATCACTGATCAAAATTCTATTATTAGCCAATTATTGCCACTCTTCAATTTGTTATCTTTTAGAAGTTTTAAACAATAAATTTGTTTGTTTTTTGAATATCATCAATTAAATTTTACTGTCATCAGCTTTTTCAGTGATAAAATTACATTCATGAAAATAGAAAATAATATGATTGTAATTATTTAATTAATATATATAAAATAAAAAATTATATATAAAATTATGTCAACATATTACATTAAAATATATTTTTTGTTATAAAATTATGATATCATTTATTAATTCTTTTTATATTATTATTATGATTGTATTTATATTATAAAGCACATACATTGTTTCTACTTATTAATTATAAAATAATATTTGGGTCACGGTTTTTTTATTGAAGCATTGCGTCTTTTTGGCCAATTAAAGACTGAGGGCAAAACGTGCCCACATAACAATTTGGAAACTAGGGTTTTCGGACTCCGTCTATAAATACCGTCATTTTCCCACTACATCCAACTCTTAGCAAAATCTAAGTTCTCAATTAGCTCTCAGGCCTCCCTCTGCCTTTAAGAGCTTTGATCGGAGCAGCTATAATCAATCATGGGTCACTCTAACATCTGGAACGCTCACCCCAAGACCTATGGTCCAGGCTCTCGCGCCTGGTAACTTCTTCTATCAATTCTTCATTCTTTTGATTGCTTAGAAATTTCAAATAGAAAACTACTGTTGTTAGCTCTTTATCATATAGGACTTTAGTTTTCTGCAATATGTTTCTTTTTATCAACCATTTAGCATGTTAATCTGTGTATAAGTGTTTTAATGACATGGGATATGCTTAGATTGAGATTGTTATGAATTATTTGAATTATGTAGAAATATTTTGACAAGGTTTTTGTCAAATCTGGTATTTTCTTGGTTAAATGGTTTTAGGGTGTTTTCATGTTACAAGGACTTAGTATTTTTTGTTCTGTTTTTTTAGCCGCGTGTGTGGAAACCCCCATGCCATCATCAGGAAGTACGGACTCATGTGTTGCAGACAGTGCTTCCGTAGCAATGCCAAGGAAATTGGATTCATCAAGGTAAAACACTAACACTTTGTCAGTTACTCATCTGATGGTTAATGTTATCTTACTCTATAATTTTTGCATCAGCAGCTTCTTAACCTCTTTGTTTTTTTTTTTTTTTTTGTCTTCTTCTTTGCAGTACCGCTGAAGAATCTCTATGGTGTGAAGTAGGAAGGACTTTGTCCAAGTTCGAGCCATTGTAGTGTGGTTTTTGAATTTCAATGAACTTTAAGAGAATGAATTTCTTTTTGTTGAGTTTAGTCTGGGACCTTAAAGTGTTTTACTAAGAGTACTTTGTGTTCTCGATCAAGTAATCATACTGTTTTTATTCGGTATTTTCTTATTGTTAGTTTGCTATATATTGTCTTTGCAGTGTGATGATCCTGTTGATTATTGGCATTTCATGTGTTACAGAAATGGAATTAGAGGTTTATGTTGTTTATACATCTTGAAATCTGTGAGACTGAAGTTTTTTGGTCTTAATTGTCACATTCGATTCTTGTTATTATAGTGTTAGGTCATGGATATTATGGTCCACGAAATGGTTGCATATCGATTCAATGCATCAAAATCTGCCATTGTGGTATTGATGTTCAAAAACAAGTGGTTTTCCCTTACTAAATTGTGTGCTTATGGAAACTTTAGTGCCTTGTGTTTGCATAAGATGATGCTGGTGCTTTGGGGTATTCAATGTGGGCATGAATCATGGATGTTCTGTCATCTTCTGTAATAAAATGCTGCGTCTCTCATAAGACAAAGCAGCTTCTCCTGATTGTTTCTGTTTTCATTTTCACAGCGCAAACTCGAAGATTGGATTTTGGCTTTTTATGTACTTTCTTTAATCTGAAAATGCTATTTTCTTTTCTGGGTTCGGAAAAAGGGATAAAATGTAAATTGAGTTGTTTAGCCTGTTGTTTCCTACTTTGAATCCAATTTAATGATGGGAATGGCAGGCATAAGTGCCTAAGAGGGCTCCCCATGTTGGGTTATGCTGGAGTTTGGTAACTCACAGCCATTATTTTGCAAACAAAAATTTGGTAATTTTTTTCAAACAAAAGTGGATCATGTCTTTACAAGCATACAAGAAAGGTTCAAGATCAACCAGCTTAGCATTATCGACGTTTTATTTGGGAGCTGCGATTTATAGCTGTAAACCGCACCAAAAGATGCTTATGATTGGATCCCAAGCGGGCCTGGCTCATATTTCGTCTGATTTTAGCAATGCATTTTCAATCCGGTTTGACAAACCTTGTGCCCACAGCATGAGAAGCAATTAGACTTGCATTGGGAATGTTTTATTTTGTCCATTCTCATCCTCAAGGTGCAGCATAACTTCAGTTTTTCAATTTATTTATATCATAGATGGTAGGGCATGAGGAGATCGAAGAAGTGTAGTTGATATTTTTGGGCTTTTGGCAATGGAACTTGGAATTGGCTGATTATCGTCGTGCTATTTTCAATGTTTTTGAATGTTGGGACTGAACGCAGATAAGGCCTTGTTATTGTGGATAACACACAAATTTACCAATCAATCATTGCATAAAATTGAGTTTAAAATTTTAATTGGCTGGTTTTCTTTTCACATAGACTCCGTAAGCCTAAATGCTAGGCAATTCTTCTGACTCAGTTTCCTCTGAATCTGATGCCTTACTTTCCCAAACAAATAGCTTCTTTTAATAAATCTGAACTCAAGCAAGGTTGGTTTTTGTTAATATTTGAAGCTACCAAAATTTGAATTTTGGTTACTTAAGAGTCCATCCACGCAGCTGCTAGCAAAGCAAGGGGACTTTCAATGTAATAAGCAAAGTAGAAATTCTCATGTCACTAAATTTTGTCATTTTGTGTGAAAGGCCCCTGAAACTGAAACCTCACATCTTTTTCAGCCTTTTGGCTAACATCAAGTAATCTTACAGTGAAACCAACGAAACCTGGAAGTCTCCTTTTACAAGAGCTAAGCTATCAACTTCACCTCAAAAGTTGCAGCTTAACGAAGTTCTTTTTTCTGATATGCAATGAGAGATGAGCTTAAGTTTTCGTAGTTAGATGCGCTGAACAAGCAAAAGGGATCTGCATTATTCTATTTCACCAACCCCCTTCACTAAATTTCTTCTTCTTAAAGCTTTTTTTGTACATTGTCTGTACCTTTCTTTTCGAATATCAATTGATCTCTCGATCATAGATTTGAAATTCTGGAAGCCTCCTCAAAGTCCCATCAAATTACTCAAGTTTTAACTTGTATGTACATTTAATGTCAAATTAAAGCCACAGAAATGTTATCAAGGCTGGCAGATCAGTCACTAGAATGGAATATACTTATCACTTTGCAGTTTGCACTTAAATTCTTATTGTGGAAATTTGATATTTGTGGTCAAATTAAGTTTGTTGCAAGATGTTCATTAAATTCCTGCACTGATTCAGACCAAAGCTTTGTCTTTAATGTTGTTTGTCAAACCACATTTCTGGGGAAAGGCACATGTTGGGGATGGCATTTTAAACTTGTTTGAGAACTTGTTTATGTTTTGACCTTTGAGTGCTGTTGTTAGCGGTGTTGTCCTTAGATGTGGTCCATTTTGCAGGTAAGAAAACGGATGACAAGCACATTCTGAAATTTGTTGGTAACAAATCACAATTCTCAGCTGAAATGGGAAGTAATATATGTCAAAAATAAAGGGAGAAGAAGAGGAAGAAAGAGAGGAGGTTTGTTTAGCAGATAGACACAGACTTGCAAATGTGAGGTAGAAGAGGAAAGGAGAAGCAATGTTGGAAAGCTATGGGTCCAGAGACAAAATCATTCTCATAAGTTTATAATCACTTGGAAAGTGGGCTAACTGAAACCCCAATTAAACAAACATCACTTAGTGGGTGTCTTTCTTTTAAACCAATTATTCTATACATGGAGTATGTTTTAAGTCACCCGCCTGGCTGCAAAGTTTCAACTAGCATCATTTCATAATTCATAGTATAGCCAGAGTTTACCAGTAACGTCCTTTTTATTAATTATGTCTTTATAATGTTAAAAATAATAATTTGCCAACATTTGTTGATAGAATGTTGGACTCTTAATTTCAGTGATTAAAGTTCAAATCTTCATAACCTCACAATTTGCTGATGAAATTGAAGGGTAAGTCAGCTGGTACGTGGGTTCTTAACAGCTTAAATTTTAGTTGTCGGTTGATTAAAATCATTAAATTGGTCTTAGCCATATATACTCACTTATGCCTTGTCTGTCCTTTTTTCCTCTTTAGTTGCAGCTATCTTTTCCTGTTGTTCATCGGTCAATGAAATTTGGAAACTTAATCGGGTATTAAGTGCATGAACTGCTAACCCGAACTTAACTTTGATGATTCATGCAGTCAACCTTAAGAAGTGACATTCAATAGGTTTAAAGTTTAAATTCCAACAACTGTGTCCCCTTCCCTAATCTTATACTACAATCTCCCTTGTAAAAAAAAGAAGTGCATGAACTGCAAAGTCCAAACAAAAACAACCAAAAGCTGGCTGTGATTTTCGGATTTGGTGTTTCTTCTTCTTCTAACTAATTATGATGCTATGGTTTTCTTTTTCAAAGTGAATGTTTTTCTCTAACCACTAGTGCTTTCTGAGTTTACCCCATATATATATATATATTATCATCATTGGAAAGAAATCTTTTCCATCTATACTCACCAGTAATCCAAACAAAATGCAAAGATTTGAAATTCTGATAACTAACTTCTATCTGGGAACTATGAAAAACACTTGGTTGCTGATATGCATACAAATTAATGGGAAATTCAATATTTTGTACCATTGACCTGCAATGGGAAAAGAAGCAAAGATTCTCTGTTATTATCTTAATTGAAGTAGTTGATATAGTAATCCAAAACTTTGCTTAATCTGCAGAATCTAGGGGAAAAAAGCAATAGAAAGTCAAATATAGAACAAACACAAGAGGCCATTGATGTAAGCCTTGCAACTAAATGCAGAACCAAGCAGAAAAATTATATGATTGAAACATCATTTTCGTTTTCAGACACATGGATCACACAACACTTTTTATAAAATTGTAAAAAAAAAAAAAAAAACTTTCCATCAGAAGAAAAACTGCAGGGAGATAATAATTTTGCTTTGGGTCATTTTCGTATGATTAGAAATGTACAACGATCAGATATACGACCCACCACCTCTCCATCACTTCTTATAGTTGACTAATATCAGTGTTTTCATTTTCTTAGCAAGGTTTTACATAAAACAAATAGTCAACTCAATTTTTATATCTCTATTCTATACCTTTCTAGAACATATCAATTTTGCTATTTGAACAAAATTGTGAATATTTTTTTCTCCATGAATTATATCATGTTTGATAGTCTTTTTCCTATTTTTTTAAGTTAATTTTTTGTAGATTCAATAATTTTAAATACTATATGAAAATATTATAAAAAAGTTCTATAAAAATGGCAAAATTTAATATTTTTATAATAACCATAGATTAATTTGACAAAAATTTTAAAAAATTATTATATATTTAACATGTTGGTACGAATTATAACATAATGATTTTTATATTTTATACATATTTAACAACAAATAAATATAACATGAAAACAAAAATTATCAAATCTATTTTGTAGCTAAATTTTGTGCTGAGAATGCAATGCTATTGCTAGCTGTGAATTGGCAAGGCATTGAGACAAAAAGGAAAAGTTATAGAACATTACTAGAAACTTTGAACAAAGGGAAAGAAAAAAAAAAAGGAAAAATATGCGTTGAAAACAAGGGATATAGAGATTGAGAGAGATCAAAAGAGACATTGCATCTTATATTAAACTAATTAACAAATGGGGTATAGCTTTGCTTGCAATAATCACAAGGCATTCTTTTGTCTTCTCTTTGCTTAATAAATTTTTAAATTTGAAGTTTGTTGCATATTTCATTTGATACCATCATCCTCTCTGCTGCTTGGAAGCTCTTTTCATGGGGGGGTTAGCTTATTCATGTCTCTCCTTTTCCTCAGGTACTCTCTCTTACAAATATTAATTACAAATTTTAAAGCTATAACACATTAAGATTGTGTGTTATTTGTCAGAAGAGATGTTGCTATTTGTCTTACCCTACAATATGAAAGAATTAATTATATTTTTGGTATCTAAATTTTAGAAAAATGTATAACTTAGTATCTAAAAAAATAATGAATCATTTTAATTTAAAATTTTATATTTTTAACTTAATTCATCTAGATGATATTTAATCAATAAAATTTTGTTATATGTATGTTATTTGTTAAATAAAAATATTAAATATTTTGTAAAAATTTTAATGTGGACATAATGAGATAAACAATGATTAACTGATTTCAAATATTTTTTACGATTTAGATAAAACATATATATTTTTAAATTATACTGAAAAAAAAATGATGATATTATGTGTAATAAATATATAACTTGATAATATTTATCAAATGTCACGTACATAAGCTAATGTAGTTAATGAGAATAGAGTTTATGTTAATAATACTTAATATGATACATAATTTAAAAATTTAGAGTGTAAATTATAAATTATTTGAAAGTTCGGACTACAAGTTGTAGATTTTATTTTTTTTAGATATCAATTTATATATTTTCTTAAAATCTAGATACCATAATTATAATTTAACTCAATATGGAAATTCAACCTAATCTTAATCAATATTTTTTTTATAAAAAAAATTGTAGTTTAGGTATAGAAAAAAATTGTATTATGACTGGTTTGATTTAGTTTTTATTAAATGAATGAAAAGTCAAAGAACTTTACAAATTTTGATAGTCCCACGTTTTCACATTTTGTAGTGATATTAATAAACAATCTGATGTATGCTTCTAATTGAAGTAGTAGGGGATTGTTATGTGATTGCAAAGTATTTAATTTCAATACTAAAAGGGAAAACAAATCTAATTTTGAAAGCTCATATAACATAAAAATAAATAAATTATTTTTCCATTTAGATTCATTTCTCATGTGAGATTTATATAAGAAGGTATGAAATTTATATGATATTTGATAATAAAAAATTATAAATATATAAATCCATTAAATTAAATCATATTTTTAATATCAATTTCTTTTTAACATAAAAAATAGTTAAAAATCATAAACGTCATCCTTTCGTAAAATACTTAATCAAACCGTCTCCTTTATTGAAGACAATTCCAGCATTAGAGACCAAACCATTGAGCATTCCATTATTTTATACTCATTTTTCCAAAATTTATGTGGCTATTTTTTTTTTTAAAATAATTCTTTGGGGATAAAACTGTTGGCACTTGACATAAGGTGTTACTCTTTGATTTTGACACTTACTGGTTGATTTGGAATACCAATAACAAAGTTATTTGCATCTCACTGTTTAATTATGTGCATTAATGCATATACACCAAGATTAAGGCTCCAAAATTAAAAAAAAAAAAATTAACATACCAAAACGTTTGCCAAGTTGAATAATTTCTTTATTTACGTATAAAAATGGGGGACAGTTATGAAAATGATTTTTGAGAAAGGCTTAAAACATGAAAAATTAACTGAGGCTTTCGTTTGGATTTAGATCGAAAGCCATCCAAATAAAACATAAAACAAATTATTTAATACTAATTATTAATAATTATTAATTAATAACATATAAAAATGCCACAGTTACGAACAAAAAGAAAAGAAAAAAAAAAGGTCGTAAGAAGCTTAATCAGTAGTTAATTATTAAGCAGAAAATAAGTTTATCAGTAGCAGAATTTCTGAACTGAAAATCAGTTAGCATTATTGTTCTTATAATTTCCAAATGGATTTATATATCATTTAAACCATAATAATGTTTCGTTATAAAGATTAAAATCTAGAGAAATTGGTAATTTAATTCATTAAAACTGAAAAATGTATAATTAATTATCCTAACGTCTTTCCAAAGATTCACAGTAACCCAAACCCGAAAGCCCAGCTTAATCTCTCTGTCCCTCTCTCTCCTCCCAAATCTCACCTGACCTACTCTTTTCTTTTCTCTATCTCTGAAAACCCAGGAAAGCTGTGTGGGTTTTACTGCTGGTGAAGTAAATTGCAGAATCCTTCAGAAACCCTTTATGAGTTCTCCTCTATTCTGCTCAAAATCACCTAAAATCTTGTTTCTTTCCAGGTTTTCAGCCATGAAAATGAAGACACATTACTGCTAATACAAAAGTTTCTTTCAAGGCAATGTAGAAGAGAAAGTAGATTCCTTTGCAGTCTCAGATGATGGTGGCTGCATTTTCTCATCCACCAACTCCTTCACGGCCCCCTGTTGAAGAACCACAACAAGAAACAAATACCCATCAAGAAGAAAGTACAACAATAACAACAAAAAGGCCTCCTCTCAAGGACAATGGCTCCATTATTACAAGAAAACCCAGAGGTAGACAAGTGTCTTCCAGGTATTTGTCTCCTTCTCCTTCTTCCACTTCTTCTTCTTCTTCCACTTCTTCTTCAGCAGCAACAACAACAGCAGCCAAAACGACGACAAGATTTCCTTCACCTCGTATTTCTCGTTCCATTACTACTACGGCAACGGGGAACAAAACGACTGCGAGATTTCCTTCTCCGCTTATTTCTCGTTCAACAAATGCTAGTTCTACTTCAACACCGACTTCGACGATGATGTCTTCGCTTCCTAAGCGGTCTCAATCTGTCGACAGGAGGCGGCCCGGGGGTCAAGTGTCACAAGGAAACAATGTTAATGTCACGGAATTGTCAGCTGCTACCAAGATGTTGATTACTTCAACGAGAAGTTTGTCCGTTTCGTTTCAAGGTGAGGCATTTTCTCTACCGATTAGTAAGACAAAGGCTCAAGTGGGTTCTACTTTGACTAGGAAAGCAACTCCTGAAAGGCGTAGAGCTACTCCTGCAAGAGATCATGAGGAGAATTTGAAGCCGGTGGATCAGTATCGCTGGCCTGGGCTAACCCGGCAAGGGAATTCTGGTTCGAATCCGTTATCTAGGAGTTTGGATTGTAGCGTTGAAAGGAAGATGTTTGGATCTGGTGCAATGCTGGCTAAGTCATTGCAACAATCAATGATGCTTGATGAGAGTAATAGCAGGGTTTCGTTGGATGGTAGTAATACGTTGAGTTTGGATTTGGGAAGTGCTGCTGAGTTGTTAAAAGAAGCTAATAAACAAAACCCAGATGTCAATTTTGTAAATGAGGCTTCTTGTGTCTCTTGTGATCTCACTGCATCCGATACAGATAGTTTGTCTTCCGGGAGCACCAATTCTGGAATGCAAGAATGTGGAGGAAGTGGCATTTCGAAAGGGAGGAGTGGCCCCCGTAATATTTTTGTGTCTGCAAGGTTTTGGCAGGAAACTAACAGCCGGTTAAGGCGGTTACAGGACCCGGGTTCACCTTTGTCTGCAAGCCCTGGGTCTAGAATTGGTGCTCCAGCTAAGTTCAGTCAATCAAAAAGGTTTTCTAGTGATGGTGCAGTGTCTTCTCCGCGGACAATGGCTTCTCCTATTAGGGGAGGTACAAGACCTGCTTCTCCTAGTAAGCTTTGGACATCTTCAGCTTCATCTCCATTGAGGGGGTTAAGCCCTGCTCGGGTGAGAAACGCAGTTGGTGGTCAGATGATTGGTAATTCTGTTAATACCCCTTCAATTCTTAGCTTTTCTGTTGATATTCGGAGAGGAAAGAAGGGGGAGGATCGGATTGTTGATGCTCACATGTTGAGGCTTCTTTATAACCGTTACTTGCAATGGAGATTTGCGAATGCAAGGGCAGACGCTACTTTCATGGTGCAGAAAACGAGTGCAGAGGTATGGTTATCCTCACTGTCCATCTCATTGTTCTTAATATGTTCAATGATCATGTCTAAAAAAACTGAATGCCTATTCTGATGATTTGAGTTGTTAAATGAGGTCAATATGGAGGGAGTGTTCAACAGTAATTATTGTAAAACACTGTACTTGGCTGATGAAATTGATATGTGATGTCAAAACAGATGAATTGTGACTAATCTTGTATATCTTTCTTGTCACAACTATGAATTTATGAAGAGCTTTTAATCTCCCTCTCTCTCTCTCTCTCTCTCTCTATGTTGTAAATTTGCATAATGGAAGGTTTAGAGGACTTATTGGAATAAGTCAGAGATTAGATATAAGCTTGCTGAGGAGATATCTAAATGATAGATTGGGTTCCATTAGTGTCTGTTGTCAACTCTTAAGTGATTTTCTTATTCTGTTATAGATGAGAGAAGTGAATGATGCTGACTGTATATCAGTTAAAATGGCCTATTCAAAGATTAAAATAACTGGTAGAATTAGAAAGATTGCTCTTGTTCTTATATTCTTTAGGATGTAAACACTTATCCAGTAATGAGAATAAATTTTGGGGAAAGTGGTCTGCTGGGTTTTGCTATATGATAAACAGGAACGTTTAAGTTTTCTTTTATCAACCATTTGGTGTAATTGTCAGTTTGATATAAAAAAAGAACTAGGTTAAAAGAACAATAATTATGAGTTTAGGTTTAACATGGTGCTCTCTAATAAGTCTGGTATGCTGATATCCAATATTCCTTCTTTTGTATCAGAAAATTCTGTGGAATGCATGGGTAACAACATCAGAACTGAGGCATTCTGTCACCCTTAAGAGAATCAAGTTGTTATTGCTGAGGCAAAAATTGAAATTGACTTCCATCCTGAAGGGACAAGTAAGATTCAAAATTCACATTTCTAAAGTACCGAATCAAATCATTGTAGACATTTTAATAGACACAACTGCTTTAGCTATCTGATTATGGTTTTACCTTCTTCGTGTTTATCATATCATACATATAATTCATGTCTGTATCCATGCTTTCATAGTCTAGGACAAAGCACGTGCTGGATTGGTTTCAATTGACTTCCCTATAATGAAAGTAAAAAAAAATGACTATAGGAATTACTATTGATGGGAATGAAATTATCAAAATTGGGACTTGGTGTTATAATGAGGAATTTTTTAGTTTTCAGCAATGGTCTAAGGGGGTTGCCTGGCCTTGTATACATTGCCTTGGCTTTTACTAATCCCCTTAGTTACCTGCTTTAGAAGCAGTCACCATTCACTTAAATCATGAAATGGGTAGGTACCCAATTTTGGTCCAAATTAAGACACCTAAAACATGGAAAAAAGGAAAATTAGATTTATTATTCTTGTCTACTGTATAGAATGGTACAGTGATTGATTTATGTTTGAATTTCATTTGCCTTCTGGAGTTAGAGGAAAACAGAAAATAAAACAAGCAAATAAGAAATCAAGGAAAGTCAAGAAGAGAAAATTTTGTACTATTATATTTCAATCCCAAGAGGAAAAAGGCTGTTGATGACCTGAAATTTGACTCTTCCTCAGTTCCTCATGTTGCCCTTTCTCCACTTCTTACTGCATGCTTGTTAGAACAGATCTAATCCTTTCCATTCTCAATTAAGATACTGGCTTTTATAGCATGGATTCTCTTCTTCATGACTAAAATTTGTTATAATTGGTGGGTGTAGATAGCTCACTTAGAAGCATGGGTGCTCCTCGAAAGAGACCACTCTAGTTCTTTGCTAGGAGCAACTGAAGCTTTAAAGGCCAGTACACTTCGTCTTCCAATTGTTGGAAAAGCAATAGTAAGTTTCTTCCTTTTTCTCTTTTTTTTTCCTGCTTTTCAATATACAATCTGTTAATGATTCAGTTCATGGCTATTAGTGTGGTTTAAAATGTTGCTCTTGTTTCTCTTCCCTTTTTCTGTTTCCTCTCATAATAGGCAGATACCCAAAATCTAAAGGATGCTGTCAGTTCAGCTGTTGATGTGATGCAGGCAATGGCATCCTCAATATGCACGCTATCATCAAAGGTAAAATTCATTAATTCAATCTTGTAGACTTTAGTCTTACAGAAAGAAAAATCATTAAGTTATCTCCTGTGGTAATTATTTGTATTTCCACTACTTTTGTGAAGTTTATAAATAAATGCCACAAACACAAAAAAGTTCTTAAACTGTTGTTCTGGCTGTCGCCTATCAATATTTTATTAAGCCAGTTGTAACTTGTAAAGGCTTGATCACAGCTCTATAACTAGCTCTTCATTGACATTACATTAAAAAAAAAAAAAAACTGATTATGGCTGTGGAAAAAGGAAAGTGCATCTAAAAGATTAAGAACTTATAGTTTAGTGGGATATATCTGACCATAAGCCGCTGTGTGACACAGGAACTGCATTACCACACTGCTTATGTGTTAGCCTTTTTGAATTATTTGTTGACTTTGGTTTAATGCCTAGGCTTGTAATGTAAATTGTAGATAGGTGTTCTGAAATTAGTGATTAAAGTACTCAACCACAATTAGAGTCTTGAGGCTAGACAAGCAATGCAAAAATATATTACCATCTGTTGGTGGGCCTTAAAAACAGAGATGCAATACTCCAAGTCGATGGCCTTTCTCTTATGGGAAAGAGAGCTGTTAACTGAAAGGTAATTGTAAAAAGAAGAGAAAGTTAATAGGAAAATCCCTTTGCCTGGCTCTTACTATCTAAAAATTAAATCGGACAGGAGCTATTATTGTTGATCCAGAGATATGTAGTAATTTTCCATTAAGAAACAGGTATTGTACAGACTTTTCCAGCATTCTTGTCCCTCATCCCTGAAATAAGGCCACCAATTATAGAATGAATTTCGCATGTGGGGCATCTAGTTTTGCAGCTGATTTTCTAAGTTTGTAATATTAGCGTAACCACCCTGATGGAACACATACTAACTTAATGCTATTGAAATGTACTCTGACAAGAAAGGGCAAAAAAGTTCTAATCCTTCATGCCTTAAAAAAGGGATGAAAAAACTTAAGAGGGGAGAAAGAAGGAAATCTAGTAGTTAGGTGGAGCCTGTTTATTTATGATTCACCTGCACTTGCATTTTAAAAGGGGCAAATCTACCTAATTATCTAAATATCATCTGTCCTTTGCAGGTAGAAGAAATTAATTCTTTAGTAGCCGAACTTGTGAGTGTGACTGCAAAGGAAAGGGTTTTGCTTGAACAATGTAAACATTTTTTGTCCACGTTAGCAGCCATTCAGGTAAATATGGCGTTTTGTTTTAATTTCCAAGCTATTTTCTGTTTCATCTGCTCATTATAAATCTTTTCATTAGGTTAAAGACTGTAGCATGAGGACACATATAATACAACTAAATCGTGTATCCACTACCAGCAGCCTGACAACACATGTTTAGTACTGATGTTATGTGACTACTCACCCTAAATGCTAACATTACTCCCAAGCTCACGTTTTTCCAATGGATGGAGGCGGCACTGGACAAAATACGAGCAGATTGAAGATAGCTAGGTTTTGCTTCTCGTTTTAGCAGTTTGGAACCAGTTGTTGTCTTCTATGATCACGAATGTAATTTTTGCATCTGAAGATTAGAGTAAGTGGCTTTTCTTCTTAACTGATATCTGTATACGAGAACTCTTTTAGGTAGAAGAAAGCAATTTATATGTAAATATGTAAGTTCATCTGATAACAGATTATCATGAATTTCTTGGTCAACTTTGATTAATTATCCAAGTATGATCTTGTTGATGCTTGCTAAATCAAAGACTATTCAATTTCCATTTTCTCGAAATGCATTGAACTGCATTCGCATGATGTATTATGTGTAGGCAAGAATGCGTGCAAGAACAGGAATCCTGCTTTCCAGCCCGAATTGAACAAACCTTGTTGACCAAAAACAGCTGTCTCCCAAAATTTCTTGTTAGTTTTTCTTTTTTTTTATAACTTGGGTGAGATGAGAACTGACGGTTTCTGTAGCTGACATGGATGGAAACGATTAGCGTCGAAACTTAACATGATTCATGAACACGAGGAAGAGTCACGAGGGAGTTGGTGAAGGGGCCGAAAATTTCTCTTCATTATTTGTTACATTCAATGTTCCCAGCATACTCTGGACTGTAGAGGACAAATGATAAATTGTAGCAACTTTCGTGCTTCAATGAAATTTAGGTAGAAGTTTTAGGATTTGAGTTGCAGTACTCCATTGAAAAGTCAAACTGTTATTGGATTTAGTGCTGATATGATTAAAACTGAAGCGAAAAAAGGAAGCAACAAGACAGAAAATCCTAAAGTGTTTGACCGAACAGCCAAAGTAGTCAACGACAGGTCACATTTCACTTCCGCCGCATGGGGCGCTCAAAACCCCAGCGCCCACCACGCCACCACTAACATGGGCTGGTATCGCAACCCTCGCCTACTCTTTTCTTTTCGAGTTTTGACCTCCACCTCCCTTTTAAACATTTCTTTCTTCACTTTTTCATCACATGCTACAATCTAAGGCCGGCTTTCATCTTTCTTTTCTTCCTTTTAATTTAATTTACTTTATTTTTTTTTTTCTGAAGCCAAAAATTTAAAAATATTGATTCTTTGTTCAAGGAAGCAAGAAAAGTAGAAAAGCATTGTACTAATTACTTTGTCTATGTTCTACCTAGCTTCCTTTTTTTTGCTTTGAAGACTAGAACTCTTTTTGAGTAGCTAAATCTATATCCTATGAGGCTAAGAAATTGCAAATATGAAATGTATTTGTGTCTCCAGTCCAGTGCAATATAGTCCAGTCCCCAGGCGGCCATTGGAGTTTAATAAAAAGGAAAATGACAGAGAAAAATGGGAAGGTTCCACATCCCAGGGACCTCTCTTTGGTTTGTGGACCGTTGTGATGCTGGGAAACAGCAACAAATCGATTTGCAAAATGCATTGCAATGGACCACAACTCACAATTGAGAAGAAAAGAAAAGGAAAATGACTATTGGTTTCATAAAGAGACCAAAAGCAAGAAGAAAAATCTATGGCTGACAGTGCCTCCTACAACCAAATATAAGCCCTCATCTGCCATTTCTTTCTATCCACACTTCCCATTTGATATTCATACGCTCGGATAGTTTGATTGATACAATCAAAAATGATTTCACTTTCTCTCTCTGGGATTCAATAAGACCAAAATGAAAAGAAAATGGAAAATAGAGGCTACTGCTACAATAATTCATGAATAAACTTTTTCTTATAAGGAAAATTGGAAATTCTACCAAAACTCATCGAACTTCATCATGCCTAGAAGAAAAGATCTTATCCCAGAGTAACTTATGCCTCAAAATTACAAACAAAAATATGCAGTAAATTTTTCTCAGATGAACAGCCTCAAAAGCTTCTTTTGATCGCCGCCCTTTGAACTAATGCCATCAGCAGAAGAACGGCTTCCCACTGTTGTTGTTTCCGACTCCTCCGACAGCGTAGCTTCTCTCCTCTTCTTCACCGCTCTATTATCACCGATCATCAAGCAGAGATCAAGATCAGTCACTTTATATTTAACCACGTCGCCAAAACCCTTCCTTTTCAAAAAATCTTCATCTCTTGTCCGAAAACACTGCCCACCATCACCAACCGTTTCTGAAACATCCTCAAAATCTGACCCTGAAACACTGCAGCTAAATTCGGGGAGAGGCTGCAACGTGCCGCCTCGAAGCACAGTTTGCACCGCCGATTGGCAGACGTTCCAATTTCCTGACCACAGCAACCCCACGGCTCCATTGACGGGGTTCACGGCCCGCCCCACTGCTTCAAACAAAAGTGACTGAAACAAAGCTGCAAACCCACACATATACCAATCAGAAACAATATGAAAAAGAATAATGAAGAGAATATAGAGAAAAAGCCAATGACTTTTCATTATTTCAAGGATAAATACTAGCAGTAGAAATAGAATTTACCCGGTCTCTGAGGCTGGGGCACGGAGGAAAGGAAGGACATAAGGCCAGCGCGGCCAAAGAACTTGGCGACGAAAACGGTGGCGTGTGCTTGAGCTTGAGGGTTATCTATACATTGCAAGCTTTGTCTAAGCATGCAGTTTTCACTGCACCCTTTTCGGAGAACTCTGCAGCCATTACAACTCATCCTGAGACACCTTTGAGCATAAGATCATAAGAAAGAATAAGAAGAAGAAATGGGCGTTCTTGTGAAGAAAGGATCGGTGGGAAGGGAATAAATGAAGCCAACCAAAAAGTATCGGGTGAACATAGACATATATAGAGATAGATATAATGAATGTGAGTTAGGTAATCACGGTTTAATTTTTTATTATTTGGATTTAACTGTGGTTAACCGGATTTGATAAAATGATTTATGATGGGGTTTGAGGTTCCAAAGAAACGGGTGAAAAGCGGCTCCGGGTCTCCGCGGATGAAGAGAATGGGGAGGTACAGCAGGCAGGCATAGCCGTTTTTCGTGGATTTCAAAGGCCGTAGATTCTTTCCTTGTCTTTTACAAGTCTTGGGTTATCCGCTTGTGAAGTTGATGACCATTTTCAATTGTGGGAGATTGTTTGCCATAACTTTCCATTGGATTTCGGCTTAAAGATAATGCCATAGTTCATCTAAGTCTAATGCTTGATTTGGCAGTTTATTTGAATTTAAGATCAGTAATAT
This sequence comes from Durio zibethinus, assembly GCF_002303985.1. Next base: position 29,382,781 of record NW_019168048.1, on the reverse strand, counting down.
CCAGAATATTTATAATTATTCTTTTGTTCTCAAATTGATCAATAATACAGCTAAAATTAAACAATCCCAAAAACTTCATTTCACTGTAGTATAAAATTTTTAAGAAGCAAATGAAATAAATAAATGCAAGTTATATACATTTGATTTAATAATTAATACATAATTTTTATTTGAAAAGATAGCTTTCAATTTTTTTATTCAAAAAAAAGAATAAAATCTTAATTCGAAATTAAAATTTTTATGTTCTCGTAAAACTTCCTTTGTTATTAGATCAAGAGTTTGAAAAATAACTTTGAATTTTTTTTAATTATTCAATATCATGAAAAAAAAAAACACAAATGCGTGTAGGGTTGAGATAATAAAAAGTTTACAATTTGGATTGGTTAATTATAACAAAGATTAAAGAAGATAGAATCAAATGGCTGCACTTACAAAGTGTGGAAACTAGGAAGAAAATTAGGTGATGTGTGAGAGGAGGAGAGAGGACGAGGAATGACGATGTAGATGAAGCGGAGACATTGAAGTTTTAGTCACGACTCTACCATCTTTATCCCATACTTTGGTCGACAATATTGCATCCGAATAATAATAAAAAAAAAAAGTCTAGTGAATGTTACAAGCAAAAAATCAAATGGGATTCCAATTCATGACCATTGGTTTAACTTTTCTTTGGCTTCATCCATGCATGGCAAATGAGTTAAAAAACAAAGAAGCTTGAAAAGTAAACAATGGGGTCAGGCAGTAAGTTGGGTGGTTGACCGTAAATGAAACTTTTACTGCTTGCCTTTTTCAGTTTAATATATAAAAGGTACATATAATTTGAGGAAGAAAATTTTGATATGCTAACTTCAAGCCTTTGTAATAAACGCTCCGGAGAAAAATTTTGCTGGTTGCTTTTGTGTCTTTATGCCGGTGGAAGTTTATCTCAGATAGCTCAACTTAGGGCAGCTTATCCAATTTTAAGGTTTAAGGTTTCTTTATGTTTCTATCCTTGATTTTGTTGATAATAGCTGGAACATCATGTCTCCTTTGCAATTGTATAATATGCGGAAAACAGATTACTGAAGAAGACATAAAACACTAATGACGATCATCTCTAAGCTTTGTTTTTATATATATATATATATATATATATATATATTATTACTGAAATTAAGAGTTTAATCCTTTACTAACAGATCATATGACTATCGGAACTAAGGTTTCTTTGTCGGTTAGTTTCGAAGGTAGTTTTATTTGTTTTTGCTGGGTTCTGATAGGGTTGTGTCCTTATCCAATAGGTAGCATGCCCTTGATTATCAACATTATTGAAAATGTAGCAGAGATTGTACTCAAGCTTGGTTTTTTCAGTTAAAATATCTGCTCATTTGTTTTTAACAAACAAGGTGTACAAGGCATCTTGCAAATGCTTCCTGAGAACAGAGTTCTCAAGAAACATTGGAAGCTGTTAGATCATATCTTAGAAAATGGATTCTAACTGCAACACTTAGATTCATGTTTTCTGCTGCATTGGCCAGGAGTTTTGCACAATCTCAAAGGATGATAGAACTTTCAACAAAGCTACTTGATTGAAAGAATTAAGAAGTGAATCACTTTTCTTTCCTCCATTTTTGTTACAGAAACAAAAGTTTTGAAGATTTGAACCCCAAAAACAATCATTTCATATTAACTGGATAATGTAGCGAAATCAAGGGCAGTGGTAACCCAACCACTTGATTTACCACACTCATATTTCTGTTAACATTGTTTGACTCTAAAATTGACTGTTGGGTTTGCAGGCAAGGCATATAGCAGAGTTTCTGGCCCCTGATGTGTGAATAATTTATTACTGTACTGATTAACAAGATGGAAAGGATACAGGAAGCTTTGAGAAAACTACAAAGTAGATGAAAACTGTGGAATCTGCACCGTGTTCCTTACTGCTTCATTTAGCTCTTTGTGAGCTGTGACAAGCCTTCAAAATGAAGAGACAAAGATAAAATCAAATAAAAGACAGCATTGTAGCAATTTGCATGAGTGGCTTCCTGCTCTTTATATGTCTTCTATAAGCAGCCCTCAAGTTTATTATAATTCCAGTAATCATTTTTTCCACAGTGCTGTAAAGTTTCAGCAAAATAAACAGACTTTACCTCTATTCTCAGACTATATATGCTTCATTTTACTAAATTAACATAAAACTAGTTTTTGAATTTACTAAATGTCATGAAGAGAACTAAAGCCCAAAAAACCCACCAAAGAGCTAGCTACTATATTTTCCCTCATTTCTACTAAGAAACTGAATGCCTTCTATTTCTGGATGGTGTTGACTTAGCTTCTTCGGGATTGGCAGGACCAAGACTCTCTGATGAATCTGAACCACAATTCTCACCCTGGGCTCCTTTGCTTGACCAGATCTTTGTAAATATCCTCTTGGACTTCAGCAAACCTTTCATTTTACTAATGGCAGCCTTGTCAATGCTATTTCTACTATCTCCACCATTTCTCTCACTCCCTTCTACCCCATTGCCCAACCTTAAGGAAGCTAGTTCCCCTTTCAGGGCCTTGAGCTCCTCAGCTGTGGCCAATGCATCCCAATCTTCCTCTGGGTTGGTTGCTGCTGACCTTGAGCTCCCATGAGATCCACTATTTAGATCCTTAAGGCCTTTAGGTAAGTCAGGACTGCTACTGCCCGATAAAGCAGCAGACCTGACCTGCTCGAAAAACAGAACCTGCACAATTACACGCATTGGAAGCCTCTCATTTTGCACAGCATGCATACATGCATCAACTGATAGTTTCTTGCAGTCCATTAACTTGCATAATCTTTTTTTCTCACTCTTGCTGATCCCTTGGTGCTCCTGCATTCAAGCAGAGTAGAGTTAAAGTTACATATAAGCAAACTCAAAAGTCAACAGAATTGGTTCGCCTTCGTAATAATAACAGTTGCAGACAGAGACTAAGTCAAAAGGTTTATTTAATTGGTAATTATGGTCTAGGAGAGGGAATTGAATTTTAGCAAAGAAAACTTCCAAAGCCAAAATTTCTGGGCATTTAGATGCAACAAAGGCTTTACATAAACCTCGTTTTATGTTCAAGTATAATGTAATACCAATTTCATGTGCATTGAAAAAGATGGACTTTGGCAAGGTTCTCACCTTAAGATACATGTCAATGGCTCGGTAAAGCCCATCATGAGCAGGCCGAGAGATGCAAGACACCATTTCAGCAAGGTCTACAAACTTTGACAAGGGTAGGTTGGGATCCTTCGCAATTTCAGCAAGGTATGCATCTATCAATTTTGCCACCATCAGCTTGGAAGTATCTGTTAAAATTCTAGGTCTTCGTATTTCCTGAACCTCATTTTCTTCTGACTCAAATTCAGCATTCTGATCTTGCATCAGAAACTCTTTCACTATTTTCTGTACCATATCAACATCATACATTACATCTTCCCCTTCAACTGCTCGTATCAAGAGATCATTTAGTGAAGCCTCCTCCAGTTGGTGTCCTATTCGCCTCACCAGCTGTTCCCTAGCCATTTCTCCTGAGTCAGCAATGATAGCTGCTTTCAACAACTTAAGCAAGAAACTGCAAGATACGCTTCCTTTCTCTGCAGGTAACAACCAGACAATTGTATCAACTGTTGATCGGTACTTTAAAACATCCCTAGAATGGATCACACCCTTACTGAAACCTGGCAACCTTCTGTAAGAATAAGCTTTCAAAGCTTCTCCAATCACTTCATGAGACAGTATTCCTTTGGTTTTAATATTCATTATAACACACTTATATAGATCAATTTCGAGTTCACACAAATCTTCAACCCACCAGTCCTTTGGCACAGGTCGACTTCTGACACCATTACAGTTTGGATCATTCCCATTTTCATCTGGGAGCTTCCTCTGGTTATAAGTATATGACCAATCAACCTTGGAAACATCAATGCAAGCCTTGGTAGCTATAGAATCAATGCAAAAACTGACCACCTTCAATTCCTCAGATAAGGATAACATAGATTTTGTGGTCTGAAGAACAATGATTGAATCCTTCCAGCTGCGGAAGATGCTGGCATTGAGGAAGACATCAATCTTGTAAATTAGGTTCCCTTTTTCAATGGTCTCATGCATTCCTAAGTACTCAGCTGCACATCGAGCAGCGACAACATTGTAAGCATTAAGGGTGACAATCATGCTGTAACAAAATTTGGCACATATCTCAAAGGCAGCTGGACCTCCCGGAATGTCAGAAATCTGAACTTCATCACTATTTTCTTCATTACCACTTGCAACCAACTTTTGTAAGCAGGCACTTTTTGACAGAAGAGGAAACTGCATATATGTTCATCCATTAGCTTCACAAACTGAAATGAATTTTTTTTTATGATTACAAATGGGCAGAATTGAGCCAAGCTTTCTCAACTTAACTGATCTTGTCATTCTAATTTGAAACTAGAGCACAAATTAGCACAGCTAAAGCCAATAACTAAATTTTGGTAGTTTTACATTTCAGCAATTATATGAAATTGTAGACAAAGGATTGCACAAAGGCATAAGTGTAGATGGCATGTAAGGCATAATGCAACGCATTCTAGCAAGAACACTACACTCAAAGACAATGCTTGACCATAGATGAAATTTACTTGAACTGGAAGAAAATGCATACCTTGTGCAGATAAAACTTAACATCCCCTACAGTGACAGTGATGTCAGTTGCCAGCTCACTTGCCACATACCTGAACATGGGTATATAAGCTTAAAACCATCAGAACTTTTCAAAATTCATACAGGTTGGACAAAGACATTTAAAAAGAAAATTCCCATTACAGCTTGTGGTAAGAGATGAAGTTTTCAATTTGTACATCTTTTGCCTTTCTATTTAGACTATTAACATTTGAAAAGGAAAACTCTTTGAATTCCTCTAAACAATATGCAGCATCATTATGTTACTGAAAAGATAATAAACTTAGTTTTTATCATATAAAATTGCCAAAAGTCATTTAGCTGTGTACTGTATCTAAGCAAGTGACTTATACCAGAAATCAGACACTGGTCCATGGTTTATTTATCTATTTAAGAAAAAGTGAATTACATTCACATTGAGCAGTGAAATGAATACGCATGATGTCTGCAATGCTCTGATGTATAGTCTACAAAGTGACAATTACCAGCCTAACTTAACTAATGGGTTATTTTAAGAAATTGAAATACTTCTAGACCTGTAGACCATGCAACAAATACTGTAGGAAAATAGTAATAAAATTGCTAATAAAAAGAAGCATAGTTTATAGAGATTCTAATGCTTTAGCATCAAGAAACATGTACAGTCATTGTAATAACTTACAGATGTTTATCGAATTTGTCTCCATTGCAATCAATACTTCTCTCTAAGACACAGTAAGGTAACATGCTCCCTCATTGAAAGGGTACTTCTCCTAGGAATTGTATATTTACATAATAGATGAAGGATTATTTCATGGGGTACTATGACCCTGATTTATTAGGAATGTACCAGCTTCAGTCTATTGCAAATAACATGTATATTGATTTGCTTCAGGAAACAAGTATGCCAATGGTATGACAATTAACATCAATTCATTACCACATTTGAGTGGTACATCTAAAAATATAAAATTCATTTTCATTTTGTCAAGATTAGTGTACTCAGAAGGTGAAGACTCATCAACTTTTAACTGGATGTGCTTATGATTAAGTCATTTTTGAACATCATCCTGCATTCCTGAGCTTCTTACGGCTTTAACAGTCCAGGGTTGAGCACATCCCTTTACCCAGTAATCGGAATGAACATAATTATAAGGAACCAGAAGGGAAGGATTCTCCCCATCTTCAAAAGCAGAAGTATTAAACAACTACCTATCATTGGATCTCAAAGATCAAGAATTTGAAATCATAACTATTGGTGCTATGCACAATATTAGTATAACCTGAGTGTGTAGAAGGTCAGAAAGTATAACTTATACACAAGGAACCATAGAAGATTTGAAAAAAGAAAAAAAGGAAAGATCAGAAGTCAAAACAAAGAAGATTAGTCAGATTTTAGAGGATCTACCACTTGGGTTGGAAGATGCATGAATGACAATATGAGAGGGGCTGTGCATTTTTGCTTGTAGCCCCCCGAGCCAAAGGAAAATTCCTAAGCAGCAAAGTAGGTAGTGTTAAGAGGAAAAATAACAACTCAATAGCCTACAAAAGCCGCAAATCACATCAAACATTTTACAGTATACCAATAAACGGTCATCTAGAAAGGACCAAACTTTCACATAGCCCTAAAAAGGTTCCTAGTTTAAGCATAAACCAAAGAGGCAAAGTTAGCACAATAGTAGGACTGTGCAGTAGAAATGAATAGAAATAATTGACCGAGGCAAGAGATTATCACTTAATGGTCTTATGGAAGAGCCAATGGATTGAACAACATAGTGGACATTGTTTTTTTTATTATTCAGTAAGGGAACAAATGATAGATTCCAAGGGTCCAAGAGATCTCACCTCACATTATTCCCATCGCTCTGAAACAAATTCGGCTTTGATCCAAGCTTCATAAACTTCATATTGGCAAGCAAAAGATCTTCCTCCCTTCTGAAACCTCAAAATGATCTTCTCAGCTACTCAACCAATCACCAGTAATTCAAATGCCAGACATTCGGCAACTCGCATACCCAGTGAAACATAATCCCAACCGAGGAAGAGTTGCCAGAAGTGGTAAGGAATACCCCAGGTGTGGGGACCAAGTTTATGAATGCAACCAGCTTTCTGGGATTCAAGAGACTAAAGAAGGATCCAAAGGAGGGAAAAGGATATATGCCACAAAGAGTATGACCGAATCTTGACAGCAACCGAGGCAGTGAGGGGTCTGAGTAAGAGAGAGAAATAGATAATCTGGAAGATGAGGTTTTGAGTAATAATTTAAGAAAAGATTCTCTTGAATGGCAAGAGATTCATGGAAGAGGTTGTTTCCTTTGTTGATGGCAAAGCCCACTGAGCCCGGGCAAACCAAGTCAGCTTAGGAGACATAGACAACAGACCCTTTGCACTAAACAATTCCCAAACCGGAGACACTCACAAGCACCAATCGAGCTCCACCTTCACTCCCCGATATTTCTTTATCTCTCTCACTTTCTCTTTCTGATTACTCTGCTCCTTTGTTTTTCCTTTTTTTTTAAAGTTTATAAAGGTTCATATCACTATGACCTCTTGTGCTTCTTTAAAGCTTCAAGTTTCAAACTTGACATATACTAATCAATATATACTTTTTTTTTAACCATTGAAGTCTGAAATCCTGCAACAGAAAACAACATCTTGGTATCAGTTGAAGAAACCACCAAAACGGTAGACAACAAGCATCTATCTTTATTTTTTTTTTCAAAGTATGGAAATAATAAAGGTATTATATTAACGAACAATCTAACATCAACTACCAACAACAATATCACCACAATATTGCAACTGAAATCTGAAGAATCTACCAGAATATATCACAGAAATCTAATTAAATAAAAAAATGTCAAGATTCAAGATCAGATTTTGATACATGCTGTAAAGTCACAAAGCCCCATAGAAAATGAGAAAATGCCAATAATCAACTTGGAATCCAAAAGAGTAAAAGACAATCCCCAAAAGCCACTCTCCCTGTAAATATCCCTACAAAACCCAAGACCCTGGTATCAAATCTGCTAATCCCATACAAACAAAAAAAAAAATAGCCACCTTCTCAGTTGGAGCAAAACAAGAAATCCCATTTTAAGCATAAACTACAAGATACAAGCAAGCCTAGGAAAGCGAAACCATCTCAAATAAGAAGCAAATCCCATAAGAAACAGAAAGACTTAGAATGGCAAAACAGAACTTACCAACAAATTCACACCACCATTGCAATAAAGCTTGTCACAGCTGAACAGTACTAAACGTTTGAACAGTAATGATCACACAGGAACCATGCAGGAGCATTTGAGTCAGTTTAAAAAGTACCGAAGGAAGTAACAAAATTTAGACAACCTACAAAAAAGAAAAAAACCCAAAGCTAAAAAGAACAAATCTTCTAGTACCCATCAGTGAATAACCTGTTTTATTGGTTTTCAGGAGAAACTATCGAAGTACAAATTCAAAGAAAACTCGGAACTTTCTTTTTTTTTTTTTTTTTAGTTTTGGACAAAAAGCCACAAGCTGTTGCCAAATGTTTTATGCGTTTTTCGTACCAGCGCTGTTATAACTTTCCCTTCAACACAACCTAAAACTTCAACTTTCTTGCGTTGTGTATTTCTCTTTATTAATATTGGTGAAGAAAGTAGATTTAGGTTCCTTCAGTTCCATTAACACACTCAACATCTAGCTCAGTTATGCACGCCAAAACTGACACTCAGCCTTCTTGTTGCCACCCTCTTTTTATTAAATAGGTTCTCTTTATTTAAGACTAGTTCCTCATCAATGATGGAGAAATTTTATTAGAATTTCATTATTTCATCCCAAAGCAAAGGAAAAGGAAAATAAAGTCTCTTTCCAATGTAAGTTACATTGTCCCTTTCATTGTAGTTAAAACATAACCAAAACAGTAGGGTAAAGAGCAAAAAAAAAGTTCGATTCTTTGATGGTATGTCAAAATCTGAGTACATGAGATTCACTATGAAATCAATAAGCTGTATTTGATATGATATACCATTTTATCTTTAAAAAGTCACACATTGCATTTCGCAATTGAGACGTCCTTTATGCATCTGTCAACTAAGCAACGTATTTGATTTCTATTAGATTTTGCAAATGAAATTAATTAACATTCTCTTTATAATAATATTTTCTATTAAATATTGCAGTCAAACCGTTAATATACTGATTTTTTATATATTGAAAGAAAATATTGCAATGTTTAATGATTCTGGTGAAGGTGATTTTTAAAAAATATATAATTAATGTATTTTTAAAATTTAGTAAAAACAATGCTAAAATATTTTCTTAAAAGTATTTTAACTACTGTTATAGGGTGTCCACGAGCACTCGTTAATTGAACCTAATATTATATCGTTCTTTTAGTTTAAAATGATTCAATCATTTCAAAGTATAGAAAATTATTTTTAATTTATGAGATTAAATTTATATATTTTATTATATTTTTAAAAATTATATTAATAATTTAAATTATATGATTTTTGAAGAAAGATAATTTTGATCAATAAATAAATTATATTATTTTAATCTTTACACATATGATATCAAATATAAGATAAAATGATATTATTTAATTTAGTCATATTTATAATACATTTTATCATATCCTATTATAATCTTATGCACCAAACATATCTTAAATGTTTATAAATTTTTTCTTTTATGTTCATAAGTTTTTTTTAGTAATAAAAAAAAGATTTAACTTCATTGAAATTTATGGTCGTTTTGAATTATTGCCACCCTATTTGCTATCTAGTATTGGCAAGAATTATTAACAACCGTTGCAGAAACATTTATTGCCAGTATAATGAATTGTAACAACCAAGTTCAATTATAGTATATTAGGTCAATTTGAGGTCTTCCTAAAAGAGCCATCTAACTCTTTTGTTTTTTTTTTTTTCCTTATTTTCCTCCTCCACCAGAAGAAGAACCATTGTAACAAAGAGGTCAGATGAGTGTAACCTAAGGTTAAATGGTGGTCTCAAGACTCTTGGATCCCATCAATTTGTAACCCCATGATTTGTAGGCTAAGCTCTTTGATTTGTAGTCCCATGAAATCCACTGAATCCAAAGTATCCTTTTCCCAGCCAAATCAACAAAGACAGGCATGTCTTTGGCATTTCGTATTCCCCATTTGAACACTTCCCTATAAAAGTGCTGGATTTCTTTGGCATTCATAAATTATAATCATCTCATTCAGACAACATTTTGAGGGTTTCCTTCTTTACTATGCTTCTTTATAATTAGCAGATTAAGAGAGAGGTATCCACCTAAAACTCCCACACATGTTGCTGTCAGTATCACACTGTATATTTACAAATCCATCCTACTGCTACATATCTGAAGACCGAATAGAAATTTGGAGGGAGTTTCTTAAGAAACATTTGATTCCTTGTTTACTTTCTTTAACCAAATCTTCAAACTCGGAGAAGGTTTTTTTTTAGGCAGAATTTTAACCAAAAAGTCCTTGTGTGGCTGGGGGATTTCAATGAGATATGATCATCCCCACCGAGATGTTCATATTGGAAAGGGTCCTACATGCCTAATTTTGAGCACAAATTATCCCAAAAGGAATAAAAACTCTAGCTTATGGTCATATGCTAGTTGTGGAAAAAGAGATCCCCAATTTCTCCAATTTTGACCCACCACATTCTTTTGCAAGTTTGTTTGTTTTGGTTGCCCATATTTGCCAAACCCCAGCTGCTTTTTTTTTTTGGTAAGATAAATCCATGATAAATAATTTGTTCAATCCTTTAACTCAAAATAAAATATGTCATACCTAACAATTTAAAAAATAATGACTACAGATTATGCATTTAAGATAATTTCAACAAGTGATCATCGATCAGGATCGAATCAAATATCACTTACGTCGAGGAGAATGATCTTATCAATTGAGCCAATCTCTTATTAGTTAAACTTCTGCTTTTCATTTAGACATTTTACAACTCATTTTTGTACTACTTAAAGAGGGAAAAAAAAAACAATAAGTAAAATGGTTACTTGGTCGACTAACACAAGGCACATGGGCACCAAACCCATGGTAGCTACTCTTAAAGTTCTAATATAAGTAGATCAATACAATTTATTCATACAATTATCTTTAAAAAATGTTATTTAATATATTTAAAATTTAAATTTCAATATCAATAATTCTTTCATCTATTTTCACTCTATTACTTCTTTTATACAAGAATAATCTAAGTAAAACCATTTGTTTAATTTTCCATATCAAGACCAATACGGTACCCTTTGATCATGCCAACTATCATACCAAACCTCGCATGGATCCTGCATGGCTATAAAATTAAAACCTCTTGGAAACAAGTAATTTTATAATCACATTTAAGTAAATCGTGTCGTAGATTTATTATTTTTATCAGATTTGGTCTATTTATATTATAAAATTTAATTTATTACTCTTCATTTCATTTTCATTATTTTCTATATGATCAACATTGCTTGTATGTTACACTTTGAAAGCTTGACCCTTTTTTCTTTTGCTTGTTTCTCCATCTTTATATCAACTTACCTAATGGGAGAGACATGCAGTGAAACAGCTCACAAGGCCAGCATACATATAAAAGAGAAAAATAGGATCATGTGACTCGGTAGGGCAGGAAGCTCGTGGATCATGGAAGCATCAGTTTGGTTCTAATCCACCCCTTTTTCTGTGCAAAAGATGGAATTAATAGGCTGGAGTCTGGACCAATGGAAAGATACCCATGTTGTCCGAAGCATTTTTAAACTGAGACAAGTGCGAATGCACTCGAAGAAAATTAGAAAAAAAAATAGGAACGTAAAGAAAGCCGGAGTATTCGGCAACCAATGGCAGGCAATAGAAAATCCCATATCTAAGGAAGTTACTGCTATTTCTTTTTATAACATGATTTGTTTATAAATGTTAAAGATATGCATCCAACATAATATACGCTAGCATGAAATTTTAGATCCTCTTGAGCATTTGCAATAATAGTATTTGAGAAAATTTAAAATAAAAGATATTTTTTAATTATGACAGTTGACTATTTTTATTGGATATTTAATTATTTTATTTTTAAATATGATAATTAATTTTTATCAAACAGTGACTGTTATATTCAATTTTCCCATTATGATTGTATTCTTTATTATTAATTCTAATTTTATTATTATAATAATTAATTTTATTATCATTATTAATTTTAATATCATCAAAATTAATCTTATCGTCGATTCAAATAAATCATAAAACTAATTACAAGTCAATTTTATGATATACATATATATATATATATATTTATATCAATCTTCATGGCAATTGATTGAGGGTGAATTATAATTCAACCTATTTAAAGTTAGGTGCTTATATATGTCCAAACCAAGATTCCAACTTCGTATTCGTAATGATATTCTTGAGGAATATATCAATGTCTAGAAATGCTGAGTATTTTAATTTAGAACACCAAATATTTGTGGTTGCAAACAATACTTTTTGGGATGAAAGTTCAAAGCTCTTCCCCATGTAGTTGAAGTTTGTCACTTGCTTTCTAAGTAATCATTCCAACAATAACGGTGAAAAGAAAGAAAGAAAGAAAGAAAAAAGTTTCTGTCAGGATTAGTGGATGATAAGATTGATACCAGAAAAAATGAGAGAAACAGATTCAGAAAGAACTCAATAGAAATATGTAAATAATAATAATAATAATAAAGTTGAATGGCCAAAGAGCCTAAGGAATGGCCTCTGCCTTTTTGCTTTTGACAAAGTGCTACATTGAAAAGGAAATGATGATGATTAGGGCTTCTAACTCCTTTAACTAAAAACATGCAGATAACCAACAATCCTAACAATTTTTTAGCCCAATTATCGTTTCGCTGATACTTGTTCCATTCCTTTGGAAGTATGTGGCCCAAATGCCTTAAGGGAAAAAAATTTTTGCCACAAAATGCTTTAAGAAGGCGTTTGGTCTCCTATTTCTTTTGCCTTTTTCTCAAGTGCTTCACACTGTAAGGAAATGATGATTAGACATCCTTCCTACCGCAAACTCCCAATCCATTAAATTCCTTCACTTTCCCTCTCATTTATTTTATTATAAAAGACAGTCGAGCTTAGAAATTATTAAATATCATCTTTTAAAAATAATTTAATAAATTAATTATTTTAAATTTTATTTTTTTAATATAAAAAATTGGTTAAATTGGTTCAAATAGTATAAATTAATTAACTTTGTCAACTTGGTTAATTAATGTGATTGTGAAATGCTTTTTTTTTTTCTATGGATCTTTATATGCACTATACTAATTGGCGTCAATTTTTATTGATGTTATGGAAAGGAGAAGGTGGGGAACAAAGACATTATGATGAGAGGACATTACAAGAAAGGTCATAGATGCATATGATCAGCCACAGCAGAGGCTCCCAAGGGACCCAAGTTTCAGACTTTTTCAGCTGCACATGATTTTCCTCCTCAAAGTTTCACAATCTTTTCTTTGTATCCCTTTAATCGGTGAGATTTTGCTTTGTACATTAGTACTTCCCCCTTAACTGAAAGTGGTCCAACCAGCCAGTACCCATCTCTGGTCCTTGCACGCTTGGCATACAAGGCACTACGAGGTTCTCTTTGAATGGATCGTAAAATTAATTAGGATAAAATTAAAAATAATAATAAAATATTTATAATTATATTTGAAAATAATATTGTAACTACGATAAAAAAAATTAATAAATAATTTATATTAAATAATTTCATTAAAATTAATATTTAAATTTAATTAATAATACAATGAATTCAATTATCGGTTGAATACAAACGAACATTGAATCTCATATCTGATCATGCTTTTGTTAATGGGTTGTTCTGTTATTGAATGGTATAATAAATGTTGACCTAAGGGTCAGGCTTTTGTCTTAGGCCTTTGGGTCTTTAAAATCATCCAATTGGACCCATTATATGAATTGTCAATTGACCAAATGGGCCACAATAACAAGGCCCATATAGAAATTACATACGCTGCGCACATGTCAATTCCTGTTTGCTTATTTGGTCATCAATTTTTTTTTTAAACCGATGGGAGTCATTAAATTATTATAACATTAAGTTTGTAAACTCGATTATTTAAAAAAAAAAGATTATCACAATTTTTTAATTAAATATGATTATTCATTTAATTAAATTTATTATTTTAAAGATAATCATAAATTTAATTACAAGTCTCTAAAAAAAAGATTTTGATCATCATCTCAAAATTAATTTTGAGAATAAAATTACATTTGAAGAAAGTTTTAACATCTTATATAATCCATCCTAAAAAATCTAATATGATTTCTATTTTTATCATTACTTTTATTATTTATGTCTAAAAAAATAAAAAGTAAACCGTACTGCAAATATATATATATATATATATATATAGAGAGAGAGAGAGAGAGAAAGAGAGAGAATGAAGGGATAGTAAAAGCAACTATCAAAATTTTGGGATGTATTTTGACTATCATTGCTTTAATATTAATATAAAATGTATTTGATCATTTAATTTAATGATTGGTTAATAATTTTATATTAAAAACAAATTTTTCTTCATTTTCAAATAAAAAGGAGATAATGTACTATATAACCCCCGAATTATTGAATTTTATTGGATTTGATATTTAAATTAAAAAAAATTATTAAATAGGTACTTAAACTCTAAAATCGTATATCAATTTGGTTTAAGAATTAGCTTTATTAGTCAAATTGCTCACTTGATTATTTTAACCAATAAAAAACTATCATCTGGATATAAAATGATATGTCAACTTAAGTTGTTACATACATGTCATGCTTATATGGTTATATATTGATAAATCTAAAAAAAAATTTAAAATTTTTTTTCATTTTTGCTTTTCTCTCTTCTTTTTTCTCTCTCAAACATAAAACCTTAGAATTTAAAAAGTGAAGAACACATCCACCAGATTTTTCTATTTCCACAAACCAATCACTAGTTACCTTCATCATCGGCCAACTGACCTCCATTGACACCTAAATTTCACCACGAGCTTCCTCTCAGCCTTCTCGTCTTTGATCTAAACTCGAATTTTCACAAATCGACTTCCATTGTCCTAGATCTAAAGCTAAAATCGTAGCCTTTCAAATTCTTCTCATTTTCTCTCTTAAATAAGTTTTCAAAGAATCCTTCAAGAATTAAAGATTAAAATTCAAAAACCACAGCTTTCATTATCTTTTTTGGCATTAGGTCTACCATTAACATAAAGTCTTTTTTAAAAACAAAACTCAAATCCCACAATCTTAACTTAAAATTTTAATATCGAAACTTTAATCTCTTTTCCCTTTTTTGTGCCTTTGGTTTTTTGTGATTGTGGGTGTGGATTGTAGTTGTTTTTTATTGAGTTCGAGTATGGTGTGCTGGATTTATTGGTTGTGTGCAAGATTTGGGTTTGGGGATGTTAAATTGTTTGTTAGTATTTTCAGGTTGATGAAATTTCAAGGTTATGACTATTGAGTTGCTTGAGTTTTCTTTGTGTCGCTTGTAACTTTCAGTTTTTGCTTGTGGTTGATTTTGGTTTGGAAATGTTGATTTGGCTTATAGATATTCGCTTAAATGCTTTCGGTCATTTATGCTAAAACTTTTTTTTGGTTGACTTGATTTTTGAGTTTGGATTTCAATTCTTGTGTTGTTGAGATTGTGGGTTTTGCTAGGTTTCTTCAATTGTCTAGTTTTAAGGCTTTTTTGTTTTTTGTTTGATTGAAAATTTTTGACTTGTGTTTTTGAATTCTTTTATTAGGAAATTAGGTCTTTTGATTTTGAATAGGAAGATGATAAAGAAGATTTTTTTTAAAATTTTTAAAATAATTTCTTTAAATGTTGACATGATATTGATGATAGAGTGTTGATTGAACTTTTTTTTTTATAATTATCAATATTTTATTGGATATTTATGCTATATCAGTATTTAGAGTTAATGGTTAAGGCAAATTAACATACGAAAATGTAGTTTATGTATTTGATTAGAAAAATTTTTATTTAAATACCATATTAAAAAAATGTAATAGTTCAAGAGAAGGGCATATAGGACATTATCCCTACAAAAAAGATAAATTATTTTCAGATGATGGATCAAATATATGACTATAATTGCTTAAATGTTTTCTGAAGAGACATAAACTCTCACTTTTAATCAGAGATCACCAAAGGTTAAAACGGTAAGGAAAGTTTGTTTATGATTTTTTAAATATCTGGGTTTGCATCTATTAAAATATTATAAAAAATAATTTTTCATAGATTTATTAAATTTAACGTAAATAAATCTATTTATATTAATTAAAAAAAAATGTATGCCGCACAAAACCAAATAACTCCTTATCACTCAATAAAAAAATGGTTGGAGGCCGACCAAAGCTGTGCGGTTTGTAACAAATCCACTTAACCAGCATATCCTCCAGTCGCAAAGAAAATGCAATGCTGAAAGAAACAAGTTAGAATAAAGGTTGAAAATATTAATTGGTACATTTTGGAGATAACTACGCGTACCTGCCTGAATTGTTGGGCCATATAAACATTACCCATAGTATTCTATTCTTCTTAACAAAATCTGACCTAATCTTAATTGTTGCCCTCAATGCCACTTGCAAATAAAAATTAGGCCAATTGGGAAAGCAGCCTCAGATCCAAACAAACCACGAGCATGCTAAAACACTTGCTTCGTTGCTTCTTCAATATTTCCCTTTTAAAAAAAAAAAAAACCTAACTATTAATTTTCTTTCATGGTTAGCCTGCCAAACTGGAACGCCATCGGTCTCGTTTTTTGATTTTATAGACCACGAAATCAAAAAAATTAATTTCAAAAACTGCTGTGAGACCACGTGGGTAAGACTTAGATAAATTATTTAAATAAAGTTAGTGAAATTTTTTTATAAAAAAAAAAAATTATATAAAACTTTGTTTTGAAAATTAAAATTTAAAAATTTATAGAATTCCATAATGAAATTAATAATATCAAAACATTATTAAAAGATCATTTATAATTAAATTTTGATTAGTATTAATTCAACGGAAAATTTTGTTGTAATTTTTAGTAAAAAATATATTAAAATTTATTTAACTTTTAATATATAAAAGCTATTAAGTAATAATTTAATAGGATTTGAGTATGTAAGAAAGTTTTCATGCAACCAGGGCAAACTTGCACATCACTTAAGACCACGAGTTCTTGCATTCAAAATAGAAATATATATTCATATAATCTAAGATTGATAGAAATTTTGATAGTAATTGTCTATTACAATATTTAAAGCTTTATGATAGCTGTCATGCCACCCAAGAACATCTTTTGTTAACTATATATTGTCAAATTGGAAGAAATTAAAGCCTTTAGCCAATTTGCAATAACTTCGTTATCCAATAGAAAAAAAGGTAGTTGTAGGAATCTTAATTGTGAAATTCATGTAAGAAGTAAGAACATGAGGCAAAGGGGAGTGAATGGGGAGAAAATTCCACTTCCTGGCTGATAATTAAGGTTACAGGATGGGGAAAGGTATCTGATTTGAGTTTTTTTTTGGCCAACTTCTGATTTGAGTTCTAACATTTACTGTAATCTGAGAAACCCTACAATGAGGAGAATCAAGAGAAATTAAATCCTTTCCCCCTTTAAATAAATAAGAATAAAAAAATAGTCAAAAGGAAATGATTTGTGATTTGTGCAATGAATCATTTCTTTCTGTCAGCGTTTTCCATTTCAGGGTTGTCTTTCATTCATTTTTAGGATTTTTGAGGACTCTTATTCTTCATTCATTGTCCTCAAAATAAACACCAATGGCTAGTTCCGTAAGAAAAGCAAAACCCTTTTATACCATGATTTACTTGCCAGATTACTCAAGAAAGGACAATACATATATATTCTAATTCTAGCATCCCTTGTTCTAACAGGCAAGTTGAAGAACATTCCATGGGAAAGAAAAATATAATAATTCTGGGATTATGGCCTTGACGAAACTGGCTCTGATCATAACACGCCACGCTTGGCATCGATCCGATCGAAGTATGTACAAGTAGGAGACTTCTTCAAGTTAAGCGTCTTGATTCAGAGCACGTAGGGTACAGAGGATTGCAGGGAGTTTACACAACCGAAAAGCTTTGTTAATTGTTTTGTTTTATGTTTACGTGGGACATACAAACACCAAGTAATTACGTACCTTGAATGTTTCAGTGTTTGGCATATAGGAAAATTTCTTTTCCACACATATGCCTTTGACGGCCGCATTTGGTATGAAAGAACATTAGAGGAAAGTAATAAGAAAAAGGCTATGTGGATTGAAAGACAATGACCATTTTGTGGAAAAAAAAAAAAGGTGATCAAATCTCGGCGTAATTACTCTTTGAAGCGATATCGATAATTTGTACAATCACACGGTTTTGAGATACCAAAGTGCTTGCTCTCCAACTCCAACTCATACTCCAATTCTTTTGTCTTTTGTTTTTTCAAAGGCAATTATGTTAAAAATAACCAATGTACTAAATGACCCATTGTTTTTCTACAAATTCGGTGTAAAAAGTAATGAACATGCCATTTAATCTTATGATAAATCTATATATCTAATTAATTTCCAAATTAACAAAATATATTACTAAAAAAATTAAATATAAACCAATTTTGGCATCAGTAGAATTGATTTTAATATTAAATTTAAAATTTAATTCAATTATTTCATAAAATCATTTTGATATTAAATAGATTCAAAATTTAAATCACAATACTTATAATTATTTTCTTTATCTTGAAGCTATGATGTTTTTTTTAGCATTGGATGGGAGTTGAAATTAAGTTAATTCAATAGTAGTATGTTGGTAGGGTATCTAACATGTCACAAGTGTCCCGTAAGCCACGCAAAAAGTATTGCAGGAATATGGGGTATTATCATCATCATGATTATGATCCATTGATCATGCCAACATGTGCATTTAAAGCATTTAACCACATGGGATCGATGATAGTTAGCGGTTTGAACTGTGAACCATATCCCCTAACATGGGCTGCTTTTCTTCTTTGTTAACACCACCGCCGTGACTGCCTACCTCTTGCCTGCTGTCCCTACGCTGTTCACGCGGCAAAACCCTTGCCTACTTATTTGCTCGCTTCATTATATAATAAAAAGATAAAGAATAAAATATATGTTCAACTAGGGAAAAAAAAGCTTGACTTTTTGCTTGGCTTCCGGTGAAAAGTTGAAATTCGAAGTGGGCTTCTATTT
Organism: Durio zibethinus; assembly: GCF_002303985.1. Next base: position 29,363,904 of record NW_019168048.1, on the reverse strand, counting down.
GGATAACATTCAGCAGCAGTGAGATTGGCTCATATGCAAAACATAAATTTTTTTTTTTATTGAGATTGGATTTGAATCTAATTATGACTGAAATTAAAAGTTTAAAATTCTATGACAAATCAAAGGATTTTGATGTCCAAAATATAATAATTGTTAGTGGAAATATTTTCTTGAATAAATGAATCAATGATTGCCGGCAGCTGACTACAATAGGGAGAGTTCACAAACAATGAACAAATTCACTGTACAGATCAATTCATCAAATACAAATCCCGTAATCAATGAAAATATTTGAAAAATTTTATCTTTGTAAATTTAATTAATTCTACAAATCCTAAAATTAATCTTGTGCTAAAGAAGAATCCGGCTTTTCTTCCTTAGCAATCAAGAAGCGTGGTTTCTTGGTCGGCAATGGACTTTCAACCTCTTGTTCTGCGTTGATTTGACTAAATCTTCCATCTTTATTTTCCCCACAGAATTCTGGTAAAGCAGGCAAGTTCAGGTCAAAGTTAAAGCCGACACGGTGGCTTTGGCTCAACGCGCCCCCGTCCAACAACGTCATCCCGCTAACGCTAACGTTACCACTTTTGTTAATATTGTTGTTGTTGCCACCTTCGTAGTGGCAGCGTTTGTGGCCACCCAAGGCTTGGCCTGTTGGGAAGGACTTGTGGCAGATGGAGCACTCATGGGCCCTACCGCTACCGCTGGTGGTGGTGCTGGCAGTAGATGGATTATCAGCGTTGATGGTAGAAGCGTCGGTAGAGGGTTTTCGGTGGCTGGCTTTATGCCCACCCAGAGCTTGGTAAGAAGGGAAAGCCTTGTTGCATACACTGCACTTGTATGACAACTTCAAAGCTGGAGGAGCAGCTGCTGATACTGATGTCGAGGAAGACTGACGATGATCATCACCACCGTTGGCGGCAGCGTTTATACTGTGGTTGGTGGAGCCACGAGCTAGCATGAGGAGACAGAGAGCAAGGTACTCTTCTTCAGTGGGTGGAGACTCGCTCCGTGTTCGTTTTGAACGTTTGCCTTTCTTCCATGTCTCGAGGTAATCGTTGTCGATGTCCTCGTATTTGTTGCTGAAAGGTGTAGCCATGGTAGGAGAATTCAGAGCTTCAAGAGCCATATTCTTCAAATTCTCCAAATTCAATCAAGTTTTTGAAAAAGATTGATAGAAAGATGGAAAAGAGGGGGAAGAAAGTGATACCCTTTTTGGTTTTTTTTTTTTTTGGGTTGAAGTTTGCGAGAGTGAGTTAAAAATGGTGTGGATGTAATGGGTTTATATATAGAGAGGAGTGGAGAAGGGGAGTGGGGGTGGGGGGTGAGTTGGTGGTAGGGAGAAGTGAGTCGGTCAACAAAGAGGAATGGTTGTGGGGAAGAGTGGGAGGTGGGATTGGAGACTGAAGACTGAGCTTCCTTTGAGATTATATGACCGCTTCCAAGTCAAAACAATGCTACGCCTGCACTTCTTATGAGTACTACTAATATTTAGGCTCCATTTAGTGAGATTAGCTAGAGTAAAATTAAAATATATATATATATATATTATAATTATGATTAAAAAAAGAAATTTAATAAAAAATCAATGTTCGATGAATTTTATTAAAGTTAATTTTTAAATTCAATTAATGATGTGATTAACTTAATTATATTACATTGACAATGTGATAAAATTCAAATGGACACTTAAAAATAGTAAACAAATCCATTTGAGTATTGAGTCTTAGTGTGAATCCATCACAATTCAAAAGATACAATTGGATAGATGATAAAATTAATTTTAATGAGACTAAAAATACTGATAAAAGTAAAATTAATTATTGTAATAATGTGATTAAAATTAGTAATAAAATAAATGATAGATTCAATAATAATGGTAGCAGTGAGATTAAGTGTAGTGAGAAGAAAAATTATTATTGAAGATATTAGATTAAAATATGGATATAATAAATTTAGTTAATATTTATGATATTAAAAATATTTTTTTTATCAAATCATAATTTTATATAATTTTAAATTTATTAAATTTTTATCATAATATTTTGTTATAAATAATTGAATACAAACAGTTATAAAATTGATTTGTAATTTTCAAATTTAATAAGAAAGTTTAGTCCAAAACTCACAAAATTAAAGGTAAAATTGTAAAAAAATGTAATCAACTTAGAATAAACTAGTGAACCTTTGCTGATTAAAAATTATATTAATTACAATAATTGATAATTTGAAATGCCCTACTTTGTTTTCATTAAGAAAACAATGGGAAATTTTCAAAAATTAAGATTAATAGTTGTAATACCGCTCGCCTTATTGCTCATAAAATTACCTTTCCCCCAGAAATTTTTTTTTTAAATTGGGTTCTTTTGTTTTTTATGAATGATGCCCCACGTTGACGGCTTACTGGCCAAAAAAAAAAGTTAAAAAAAAAAAGGTACCCATGACTTGGCGAAATATAATTGGCTCTGGGATAGCAGCTTGGCACATTGTAACTTATTTGTGCTCGTATTGGTCGTTCATTGTTGGTTGGCCTGTAGAAAGACAGCTGATTCCTGGGAAACATTCATTAATGGCCACGCGTCGAACTGGAACACGATTCCCATGATTATCAGCGTTGTTTTGTAGACTGAACAAATCTCCCTCTCTTTGCCACTATTACCCCTCTCCAATCTTCACTTTTTTTCAAATACAAGAAAATTTTTGTCTAGAAACCATCCCTTTTTTTTTTTCTTTATTTGCTTCAATTTTGCAGCATGTTGAATAGTTTTCATTAATCAGCTCCAATATGATAAATAAAATTAAATATTTCATATCATGGTGAAAATAAAAAATTAAAAAAATTATATATTTTTAAAAATTATTTCATTATGTGGATAATTTTTTTAAAAAATAAGAAATTATTTGATGAAGTCTGTGAGTAGGTTTTTAAAAAATATATGTTTAATTACATTTTATATTATAATCTTAAATTTTTTAAAAAATAAATTTATTAGTCAACCATTTTAATATTAGCATAAACTATAGATGAGGCCAAAATTATTCTTATTATTGGTCAAAATTTGATGATAATATTATTAAAATTGATATTTAAAAATAATAAATTTTAAAAAAATTAAGCATATAATATTTTTTTAATTACGTAATAGGGTAAAAATTTAAAGATAAATTTAAATTTTAAAAATATGTATAAGGATGTTTATGTAAAATCGGTAGAGTGCAGTTGTAGAACGAAGTGGGGGAATGTAGCTTCACAGACGCGAAACTGTCGGGGCATACGGCACGCAACGCGTCTGATAAGGATAACTTACACGTGGCACATTCGGTTGCTTTTGAACCACTTTCACGTGTTATTAATGTTATTACATAACCGACAAGTAAGTTCGAATGATCATATCAAAGCCGTCCACTAATTGGGAGTCTCCACCAGCACGCCACGTGGATTTTAATTCTTCTCCTGACACGCGGCACTTTTATCCGCTCAACACCCAGAAAGTGGATTTCACTTTTGCTCTGAAAGTGTGAAGTGTGTTGATATGGGTTGATATAGGTTATCTGTGATAGTATACGTGGCAATGATGTTATCACTGACCTGTATATTAGCTAGTAGTATACAATTTTGTCATACTAATAGGAAATTTCTTTATCGTACCATTGCACATATTATTAATATATTTTATTTATTTATTTTTGGTAAGAAGAAATTTAAAGATAGATAAATTATTTTATTTTTCATGTTAAGATAAAATATGTCATATCTGACAATTTAAAATGAATAATTGTAAGTAATGCATTCGAGATGATTCTATTAAGTAATTATCGATAAGATTTAAATTTAAAATCTCTTCATCGAAAAAGATAAATTTTAACTGATTGAACTAATCACTTGTTAATAATATATTATCTTTATATATATTGGATAAGGGAGGATAGTATTTTTTTATTTTATAAATTTGATTCTTTAGTCTAAAAATTCTAACTCATAACTTTCAAAATGTCGTTTCATTTCATAATTTTTGTTCACGTAACTTCTCTCTATTTGAAAAATGAATTTGCAAGATATTGAGAAAGATGATAAAAATGACTTGTCACGGAGAGAAAAGGTTGGGAACGCCGGAGATAATACTTTGAGGTCCGATGTTAAATCAGCAAACTAGGCTATATGAAAGGATATGAGAGCGAGCAAGAGAGTATAGAAAACTAGGAGGGTATTGGTTACGAATACTTTATTTGTGTAGTTTGATATTATCATTTATATTTTATAAATAATGACATATTTAATTAAATTATCAAATGTTAAATTTATTGAGGTGTTCGAGTGATCGTAAATGTAATTTCTAAAATATATCAATTCTTAAATTCTAAAGGCATGAAGTGTTTGTTTGGTAATGTTAACAAGATTATTCAAGCACATAGATTCTGATATTATTCATATTATTAGGAGCGTAAATAAATAAAATTTTAATAAATCATTCGTGAATATATTCAATTTTTATTCGTTTATTAAATTTAACAAATAATTTGATTGGTTATGATTTATTTATTATTTATAATCATGTGCTTTTATATATATTAGTTTAATATTTATGAATAAATTCGTTTAACTTAATCGAATCAAATACAAATATCTGATCATTTAAATGAATTAAATTTAAATAAATAAATAATTTTTTTATCAAACACGACCAAATAGAATATTTCAAAAATATATTAACAAATCACAAATATGATTCATTTAGAGCTTTATTTCTTAGCTAGCAATCAAAACTCAAAACATATTTATCAATATGCAACTCTCCATACAATAAAAAGAATTTGCCTAAAAAATTTAAGAACACGTGTAATGAGAATTCGAATTTTGCCATCTCTATTATCTACCCTTACCTTACGGGAAAAAAAAATCCACGTAGACATGTCGTAACTCCAGTCAGCTTTAGCCGATATTGGATCAGCATGAAAAGAGAAAAAAATAAGGGCAAGAAATCGCACGTAAACGAAGTCGTTGGTAGTATAAGATACGGCAGCTGTGGCGTCAAAGAATAACACCAAAGCCTATTACTCGGCAAGCTTTGATGGCTGAAAAGAGTTTTGATTAGGGGGGAATACTGTTTGAAGTAAAGGAAAACAAAGACAAGTAAAATCCGATGAGGTCATTCCTCGCATAATCACTTTCAATGGGAAAACAAGAATCGCGGCTGGCTTTGTTGTTTTTGTTCTTTTCTTCTTCCTTTTTTTTTTTTTTTTTGAGTTTCGTTGATGGAAGTGTGCTAAATTAGATGGTCAAAATGTCAAATTTCTTTATGTTTCCTCTGGTTTTTCCTGGCAACCAGATGGAACCTTTAAGTAAACTTGACAATTAGGTTTTTAATCAGTTTTAAGGAGACTCTTAAGTTACCTAAAAAGACTTTTGGTATTGACTAATCCATGTTTAAATTATATGCATCGTTTCATGGATTTGGTTGATTATAAGACCAAGTCAATCATTTAGTTCTGTCTAGTACTTTGAGTCTTTGATCAAATAAAAGATTTTTTTTTTATAAAAAGTCATAATTTGAGATACAAAATATAAGTATTAAAATTTAAAATTTATTAAATATTATATTTTAAAAATATAACTATATAAATTAATTAAATTAAATTTCAAATTCATCAAACAAAAGGAGTTATATGACCTACCCTTCATTTCCTATTTAACCCATATCAATATTTTCTCCCAATTATTGCGCTTTCTTTGTTTTTCCTGAAATTTATGATAAAATATTAAGTATTTGATAATGTCAGCTTCCAGGGTGTGAGGGGAGGACCTCAAGAAAAATGGTCTTTTTCAGCCTAGCTAGGAAAAAGCAGATGGGGAGCCCGAGAGCACAGCACAAGAACATAGGGCGAAAGGGGGTTAATGAAATTCGGCATGTCCTATTTTAGGAAATCGAATCAATCCTGTAGGATTTTAAGATTTGTTTAATGCAGTCATTAATGCCATTAAGAATTTAAGGTTTTCCAAACCATGCTAGAATTTTTTTTTTTTAAAGGTACGTCTAGCAGTTATGTCTCTTAATCATATATAGCTTGTTAGTTATGTTCTACAATTCACCATGCATGTCCATATATATATATATATATATATATATATATATAGTCAAAAAATAAACATTATTCACCCAAAATATCAATTGACTTTACTTCTAGTTGGAGCTGTGATGGTTAATGCCTAATTTGAGTTATGAAATTATCACAAGCTGCTTTGAATAAGTTGCATTTGAAGTTAAGCCAACTACTGTCTTGTTTATTTGTAGTGATGGACAATTTTAAAAATGTATCTTTATGGTCTTAGTCCTTCACAAATGGAAATGTTCATGACTGAAGGTAATCCCGTTCGTCGACAACTAGAAAAAGTTACCAAGGTTTGCTCCCTTTTAATCTTTGTTGATATCTGAGTTCATAGGTGATGGTTGATGTAACAAATTAATGTTAGAATCAAAACCGTTTCGCAATTTAATTTTTTATCCTTTAATCTAGAACTAACTTTGCCAACCTTTTCCTGGAAAGTATCTTATCTGCTAGTAACTATTTGGATAATGGAGGGATGTGGAGTATGTCAGGCGTTAATGATAAAGGTCCTTCTAAATGCAGTATGAGTGTAAGCATGTATAGTGGAGGGGCTAAAGGATATGGAAGGCCTGCAACTGCTCCTCCTGATTTGCCTTCTTTGCTGTTAGATGCTTGGATATGCTATCTTGGCATGCCAGTGAGTCTCCATACCATATCTCACCCGTAATCTTGCTCGGTGGCTAATTTTCTAATTTGTTGATTCTTTTTTTAATTTTGTTGCTGTAGATTTTACCGGCACTGACTGAGCTTGTTGTTGCTCAATTAATGTGGTTGGATTATGATAACCCTTCAAAGCCTATATACTTATACATCAATTCATCTGGGACACAGGTTAGAAGAACGTTTGTCATTCTTGATCAGTCCCCAAAACTCTTTTTGAAGCATTAATCCTACTGTGAAATTTCTGAATTATTTAGTACATACTACATTGGAACTTTGTATACCTATCTACGCTGATTGATTGCTTTTGTACTATATAGAATGAGAAGATGGAGACTGTTGGATCAGAAACTGAGGCATATGCTATAGTTGACACCATGGCTGCAAGTATTGTGATCAACAATTATTTTCTGTTAATAATTATGAATTTATCCTTCTTGGAATGAGGTAAAGTGCTGAAGAAGTTCAAGAATAGTATTTTATGACCACAGATGTGGTTTTTGTATTTGATTATTTTTGTTGTCTTGCACAAGGATCATTATGGGGTCCATTTGTCTGTGTAGTTATGATTTATAAGGAAATAGCTCGGTTAAATAGTTTGTCGGTATAATAAGTTATTAGTGTTCTGGATCATCATTCCTTATTTAGCAGTTGGATATGCTTTAAATTTAACTTGTTCTATCTATCTACTTGAAATACTGCAAATCAGACATGTACACTGTAAATTGTGGCATGGCATATGGTCAAGCAGCAACGCTTCTATCTCAAGGGAGCCAAGGGTTTTCGTGCAGGACAGCCAAATTCATCCAGTATGATTCAACTCCTATTTGTAACTTAGAAGATAAGCATAAATTCTTTTGAGAAATATGTACAATTTTCAACTCTATCCATGGTTGACAAAGCCATGAGTCTGGAATTGATTTTCACTGCCTTGTTAAAAATCATTTCTTTAGAACTTTATCATTCTACGTCCTGACTAAATGGTTTGCTATAGGACTGCAAGACAAAAAATTTGAGGTTCCTATTCGTTCTTTTTTCTTAAAAAGTTTTTTTTTTATCAGAATTATGATGAGATGCTTGCTCAATCAAATGCAATGAGAGGAGCTGGAGCTGGTCCGCAAGCAGCTCCTTCGGGGTTTAGGTGATTAAAAAGTACCAGTACAGCATGACCGTGCATGAAGTGAAAACTTGAGCTGTCTGCTCTCTGTTCAATATCCCATGCCAAGGCAAAGATGGTTATATTACAGATTTGATCTCACTTTTTACTCTTTGTTCAATATTTCATGCCAAACTGTGAGTGTTCGGATGAAATATAATGTTATATTATGTCTAACAAAAGAGGTTCAAGATTTTATGTTGTCATATGCTTTCAGGTAGCAACGATCCATTAATGTTATCTGTATTAATCTTGCGATCACAATGCAGTTCATGTTAACATATATTATTCGTAGAACTATCAAGAATGAGATGGATGTGATTTCAAAATATATATATCTCATTGAAGGGTTCCTGTAACTCTGATAAACAGCAATGATGGAAATGTGTGAATTTCATTTTCCATTCACCATATTTTCTTTCCCCCTATATTTTGGTGTTTGGGAGGGGCAAAACGATGATGGACAAGGCCACAGGGCCCCTGGAGAATGAAATGCTAATAGAGGTATAAATGACCAAAGCTTGGACGAACAATTCGTGAATATTGACAATTTATGAACAATTTTTATTTTTGTTCATTTATATTTATTTATTAAATTTAAAAATAAATTTTAAATAATATTTTTATTTTCGTTTATTAAACTAATTGAACACGAAAATCTATTTAATTTATGTGTATAAACAAATTCATTTAAAATTTGTTTAAAACTTATTCATTGAAAATTTATTTATTTTTATTTAAAGTTTATTTATTTATTATTCAATAATAATAATAAATTATTATTATTATATTTTTATCTTTTACCCTAATCTTATTATTCTAACACTTCCACTCAAATAAGTTTGCACCTTCAACCTATTTATTATTCATTTGTCATGTAAATTTATTTGATAATTGTTGTTTATTATTTATTAACATATTATTATTCATAAACATATTTGTTCATATATATATTTATGAATATATTTGTTCAATATTTACGATTGATTTCATTTAATTAAACAAACTAAATACAAATCAAACATGAACATCTTATAATTTTACAAACAATTTCATTTAACTAAAATGAATTAAACACAAACTAAACAAGAATATCTACTATTTAAATAAATCAAGCTCAAATATAGTGAGCTCGAACATAATGAATAGTTTCCTTATCAAACATGAACCAATTCTGAATAACTTTAAAAATAAATGAACAAATTACAAATATATGTTCATCATTTCGTTCGTTCATATTCGATTAACATGTACCCCTATAAATCCACACTAACATTTTTCAACAGAAAGTGGAAAAAAGTAGTCCTCATAGCAACTACAGTATAATTCTAACAAATTCATAAAGGTAAAAAAAAAAAAATTCTAGCCTATGATTCAAAATATATATTTTCCAGGTTAAGTTCAGACCATTCACTGAAGCCTTACAGAGTATTTAATATATTACATATCTCAAATTACCATGGAATATATAAAGAACCCTTAATTAGCTATGCTGGAGGGTTAGGATGTTTTGGCCTGACTTCAATTTCATTTACACTACGTACAAAGATGGCATTAGGTTCATGTCTGCACAAAGAAAGTATCAGAAATTAGAGCTTGACTATGTCTTTTTATACTGTATACTTTTGAGATTTTTGCATCAGAGAGAGAGCTGGAGGAATCTTACGGCTTATCCCCATCTTCAAATGTGTAACTTGACGCCACAGCCAACAGTCGCCCATCTCTGCTGAATGAAACAGCAGCAATGCTTGTTGGGTACTTTGAATACTGCAAAAGATCATTTAATAATGGTGGTAAACTATCAGCATTTTTTACTGTAAAATGAAACTGCACTTCAATCCAATCACTTACCTGATACAGCCTCTTCTTATTGTTTCCATCCCACACATTTACAAAACCATCACAACCTCCAGTTGCAAATGTACCATAGCTGCAGGTTGAAAGTCAAAGCAGAAATTAGCAATGATGTGAGTGGAAAGAAGCTAATATTAATTATTTTCAAGATCCTGCTAATCTTTCATAAAAAACCTCTTTAGTTAAGCCAACTCAAAATGCATTTCAAACAAACCGTAACCTCGTGTCTTAAACGCAAAAAAGTATGATGTTACTAGCAATTTATTTATTTATTTTCTCAGCAATGTTTGAACCAAATAAGAGGAAAGGGACCAATGTGTCTTGCACACTTCCAATTTGCCTTCCCAACATGAGTATCTAGTTTTCGAATTACTAATTGTCATTTGTCCATGTCTGCCACTGATACACAAACATTGGAAATGCTCTCAAGCCAAAGCCTACATTATAATCAACAGCAATATTTACATGCTAAATTATAAGTTTGATATACCATCTTGCTGAACTGATCATTCAGCTAGCTTGCTACTCAGGTTTTTCAGCCTCATAAGTTTAGCATAAATAAAAAGTTAAAGACTTGTCCAGAAACTTACACAGGATGGAATGCAATGGCATTTACTGGATATACAATGTCCCGTCCAGCCTCAGATTTCCGATGGCACTTAAAGGCATACCTACAAATGATCCAAAATAGCCATTAATAAAAGCAAAAGATAGATCAAAAGCAGGTAGGATCAGCTCCAGAACAGTTCCCACATTCTGTATATATCCTCGTAGCCAGCATATACCTCATTATATAGTGCTAAAAGGAAAAGATTGATACATACTTTTTGGCTTGACTGGTCTCTGAGAGATCAAAGAACTCCATTGCAACTCGCCCTTCAACAGAACTAAGAGCATATCCTGCATAAAATTGTCTAATGAGATGCAATTTTACCCAAAAAAAAAATGACAGAAGAAGATGAATGGTTCACACATAAAAAATCGTGTCCCACTAATTTATTTCACTGCTTGTATAATCTAAGCCTTCTTTTAAACAGTATTTTCTTCCCCTATAAAAACTTACAGAATTTTAGAAGTTATAACTATTACCTGTTCCATTTGGATAACATCTCACACATCTAGTTTGATATTTCAATGAAGATTCCCTTTGTTGCTCAGGCTGAGACATATTTCGCAAATCATAAACATTTACATGTCTTCCTGCAGTTGCCACAACTAAACGATTTCCAACCAGAGATAATGAGTAAACACGCTCAGGTTGTGGGTATGTGCCGACAAGAGTGTGCTCCTGCCCACTTGCACCTCTTGGATCCCAACATTTCAATGTCTTGTCCCAACTGCCTGTGATCACTTGTCCTATAACAAATGGAATGAAACGTTAAGGATTCAAACATTTTCTTAAATGAAACATAATGCTCTCCTTCAGCGCCATTTATAGCACGTTTCCCCGACATATAATCCATGGCACCAGCACGATACTATTCTAACCTTCAAAAGTCGAAAGTTAATTCATATACGATAGGATTGAGTGGAATTCGTGACTAAAATCATCCAATTATGAATCGACTTGTGCCGTCCTTACAGATATAATCAGCAAATTAAGTTGAACTTTAGGAAAAAACACTCTCCATTCTTTCATTTTCTTCTTCAGTTATACCAAACGTAAATATTTCTATTATCTTTTCTGAAAACTTGAAATCCAGAAGCTTATTCGACAAACAGGTATAAAAAATCCAACTTTGAAGGGCAAAATCACAGCCAAATCATCTTGAAATCCGCATTAAAAAATAATAATAAAATGAATAAAAAGAGAAGATTTGCTATTTCAACCAACCTGCTGCATAAGAGTACTCTATACAACGCACGGGAGCATCATGTCTACCTAAAATATCCTCCTTTTCATAGCTGAATACTATCCTGCAAAACTAACAGCTCAATCTTAAGATTGATTCTACATTCATTTTCCTAAGCATTCTCGTGAATCAAACGGAAAATTAGGGGCAAAAACCAAAGTTCAATTAACTAACCTTCTAATCGTATTATCAGCGCAGGCACTGAACCCAGAGGAATCATCGTAGAAGCAGCAATCAAGTACAGGACCACGATGCATGAACTCTCCTCGCAATGGGTTGGCGCTTTCGTCGTAAAATCTCACACTCTATGACTAAAAAGGAAAAAAAAAAAGCTGTTTACCGGTAATCAAAGGAAACTTAAAGTTTAAAAGGCAATTGATGGTAAGGGTGCACCTTATCCCATGAGGAGACGAGTAGGTGATCGCTGTGGTTGGAGAATCGAAGGTTCGAGATCCCGTCCGTCGGAGGGTTGGAGAGCTCGAGCCCTGGAGTCGGAGGCGGGTGGACAACTGTCATCGCTTGATTGGCTGTTAGAGAGGAAACGAGTGACAGTGATTAGAGTTTTTGGGGTTTTCAGATAGGGAAGAGTGTGTAACTGAGTAAGTGGCGAGACAGAGAGGGAAGGAGATTTGAAATTTACAAATGTTATTCCGGTCCGCCAACGCCCAAGCTGTTTCAAATTTTGCCAATGGCGGAAATAAGCAAAAAAAAAAAACAAATCGAATTCAAAAATCAGTTAGTATTTTCCTTTACCCGAAAAACCCAGCGCTAGCTCATTTAATTACATCAATGCCATTAATAGGCCTATGCCCGCCTGGCTTGTTAGTCAAGTTGGGTTTAGCCCAAAATAACAAAGAAAAGCCCAGCCCGCCTTTATCCTACTTGCAGAGGTCAAATCTACGGAGCCCTTTTCTGTTCAATAAAAATAAATCTTAAAAAAAAAAAAGGAAAATTGGCAAAAATCGCAATCGAAGAAAGCTTTTGTTCTATGTGTAATTGGAGCAATCCAACCAAAGGCTCATCAACCAACCCAAAGCGTCGATTTTTTTTTTATTTTATGTGAAATTAAATTTACCATTTCCTTTCAACTCAGATCCTTTTTTTTCCCCTCTTGGATCTTCTGTTTACCTTAAACCCTAGGCAATTTTCCATCAATTTTCACGTTAATCCTTTTCTAAAATCCCAAGCTTTGTAATTGTACACAACGGAATCGAACTCCCAAGTGATCGATCCCGTGCTTACTCGCTTCTCTATGCAATGGTGGTCTGCAAATGCCGCAAGGTACTTTTTTTTTTTTCTTTCTATCAGTTTGATAAATTCACTGCTGCTTAGCGCTGTAGATTTAAATTTCTTCGTGTCAATATTTTAATTTATTTTTTGATAAATTTGCTTTGAAATTTATAATTCATCGTCGGAGGTTTTAGATCTATCATTTTTTTGTTTATCGTCTTTTACTAGATTTACGAATTTTCAGATCTTCGTTGTCTTAATTTTAGTGTTTATTTATCGGGAAATGCGAATTTGATTACTTTCATAAATGATTGAAGAGAGAGGGACATTGACCTTGATATTTAGAGTGTTCAAGTGGAATGTAGCTTGTTATGTTGTGAATTTAGTAGTGTGTATTACATTTACATGTGATAATTTCTAGAGACGGTGTCGTTGTTAGGGATCGAAGATTTACGAATGTCTCTGTTTTTAAACCTACATTCCTTTTGGTGTTTCAGGCGACAAAGTTATACTGTTTTGTGCACAAGGTTCCTGTTTGTGGGGAATGCATCTGCTTTCCTGAACACCAAATATGCGTGGTAAGTTCATATCATCCTGCTCATTTTGTACTCAAAACCATAATTCCTAGCACTTTGACTTGATTTAAACAAAGGAGTGGTTACACTAAAGTGACTAGGAGCAAAAACAATAATAATCTGATCCATACCCCAAAAAAAGGGGGTCGTGGTGGTGGTTGTGGAATTATAGGGGAGGATTTTCAGAGTTAGAACTCTTCTGCTAGAAACTATTTTTGGGTCATGAATTTAGTTTTGGTTGATGTACAACTTCTTTTGCAACTATATGTCTGGATATGTTGGATTTGTTAATATTTTTTACTTCCTTTATGATATATCTCTATGTGCAATTTTGTAAATTATATGCAATATCATGAAAAAGCTTTTTTATGGTGTGCGTATGCTCACTTCTGCTGTGTATATTTAACTGTGTTTTAATACAATTCTGAGTGGAGACGTATAGAATGATGTTTTAGGGCTTATAATGTATTTTTGTTTTAACTTTGCTCTAGATACGTACTTACTCAGAATGGGTAATTGACGGAGCGTATGACTGGCCTCCCAAGTGTTGCAAATGCCAAGCTGTGCTTGAGGAGGGGCCTGGCTCTGAAACAACTCGGTTGGGTTGCTTACGTATGTGTTTATACTGATGTCCACTTTTTTTTTTCTTGCAAACATCATGTTGGATTGTGCCATATAATCTTACTGTTATATTTTTGCTACTTTAGATGTCATACACACAAATTGCTTGGTTTCACATATCAAAAGCTTTCCTCCACACACTGCACCTGCTGGATATGTGTGTCCTTCGTGTTCTACATCTGTAAGTTCTCTAAAAGCTGTTTATTATATCATCAGCATGAATCAGCTGTTTCATGGCCGCATGCTTCTGTTTAGTATTGTTTCAAGTAATGAATATATGTTCACGAAATTGATGGTGACAATGTTCTTGAACCTTACAAGTAGTTGGAAGCATCTAGATGCTAAATCTGTCCAGGCTTGAAAGCACTGATAGATAAGAGTAATAAAAACTAATGTTATGCTGTTTCTGCTTTTGGAACTAGTCATACGAGTAGTTAATGGAGTAAAACTCCTTTGCTGATTATCATTTTTCTGATATTTACCGGTTACTTTATTTATTTGAAACTTTTCCATGGGCTTAGCGAAAGAAGAGGATAGAGATTAATAAATGGAACATGTAATTGACATTCTCTCATGTCTGGGAAAAATTCCTATGATCTGTTAATTAAGGACTCAAGACTGAATAATTTTCTTGTGGCATTCTTAAATTTGTATACTTATATGCTTGTATTATAGCAGTTATGTGTGATGGTCTTGGTTATAACTTACTTCTGTCATTATTTGTTCTTTAGCTTGTCTCATTTTGCAATGGTTTCTTGCCCAGATATGGCCTCCCAAGAGTGTTAAAGATTCAGCATCACGTCTTCATTCACTGCTGAAGGAGTCTATTATGCAGGTGAGTTCATGCTTAATTTGGCTGTTATAAAGAATGCTCATTCTAAATGTAATGTGAACTTTGGATATCCTTTTTTCTTTTTTTTTTTTCAATAATTTGCTTATCAAACTATTCTTCTGCTTTATTTAGTATATGCATTGCTTCTTTATCATAGTGCTTATGGGTGCTTCAGAAGTCCTACTCTTTCCAGTTGCCAGTTAAATTATAATTCAGTTGTTATGCTTTTCAGCATGTGCTGGTCGAGCTTGATTTTGGCCTTTCTGTGGTTGACATGAAAATTGAGGGGTTTAACTCTTCCCCAGATAGAAGTTTCCAAATGGATGGCATAGGTTGACATGACAATTGTGGGATTTAACTGTTCCCAGGGTAGAAGTTTCGAAATGGATGGCATACATTCTGCTAAGAAAATTTCTCCTGTCAAATGCATTAATCATTACAACCAAGTGCTTCCAATGAAAGTAATTGTAAAATGGAGGCCATGCGAGTCCGTTATGGCCAAACCTTTTCTTTCCTTGTCCACTAAAAGCATTGACCTGCAAGAAAGTTTCTGAAATCTCATTTCCCAAGTTATTTTAAGCTTATAAAACTCAAAGTTTACCCAGTAGAATGTTGCAGATCCTAGTATTTGGGGTGCCCAGTCAATCTTCTGATGCTTCGAAATGCTGAAGGTCATTGATTGCCTCTGAAATGAACCTCTAAATATGTGTTGGTTGTCTTTAGGAAGTGCACCAAAGATAAAAGTGATTTGGATTGATTGGAGTTTTAGAATGCTTTGTTTCCGATTTATATTGTAGTCTCCTCTTTAGGATGAGTACAATTGGAGTTCTTGTCATATCTGCTTAAACAAATTGTAAATGACTTAACTTGCTCTAGTCTTGTGCAGACTGGCTTGGAGAAGAATTTGTTCGGAAATCATCCTGTTTCTTTGCCTACAACAGAACCCCATGGTCCTCCACCTGCATTTGCTTCAGATCCACTAATAAATGTAACCACTACCGGAGGAAGAGATTATGATGGTAATTCATCTGCCTCTGTGGCAACGGATGAAGGGTACTCAGCTGTTGGGAGACCTTCTAAACTTACTGTGTCAGAAATAGTGGAGATAGATGGTCCTAGTTCAGCTGGGAATTACATGAAAACTTCAAGTCCTGTTGCTGTAAGTCATTTGTTTTGTTAATTAACGGATGTGATCTGAGTTGTTTAGAGTCATGTTATGCTTGCTTGTTTATATGTGTCAATTCCGGTATGTTTGTTGTTTGTTTTCTTATCTTGGGTATTTTGTTCTATGTTGCTATGTAATCCAGCCTGTGGCTACAACACGAAAGAGTACAGTTCATGTTGATCGGCAAAACTCTGAAGTCTCATATTATGCAGATGAAGAAGATGGTAATCGTAAAAAGTATTCTCGGAGGGGTAAGTAAAGAAAGCCTTGGGTCATGAAGCCATTCTGCTCTATAATTGATTAGAACTTTTCCAATCTGTTCTTGCTGTGGCCTACTATTTTTGGTCTGAGAGTTTCTTAATGCATCCATCTAAGATGCTGTCTAAATGCCTTTGTAATGGAGAACTTAGATAAGATAATACTTCTTATGCCTCTATCATGATTTATTGCTTGCTCTGATCTCGTATTCATGATTCGTATAATTTGTTGTTCTAGGTCCACTTCATCATAAGTTTCTCAGAGCATTGATTCCCTTCTGGTCAAGTGCATTACCAACTCTACCAGTGACTGCACCTCAACGTAAAGATGCATCAAATGCAGATGATGTCCCAGAAGGTCGATTGAAGCATCAAAGATCAACACGAATTGATCGAAGAAAAATCCTTCTTGTCATAGCAATCATGTAAGTCTTAACCTTTTTTTTTTTTTATATGAATATGCATAATCACCAATGTCAAGCTAATCCACCAATTTACATATTCACACACAGATGTACCTTTCTCTCTTGTGCATGCATTTGCCTCTTTCTTATTATTATGCATCTCGCTTTTGTGTTTATGTATCCATCTGTGCTTGTGACCTGTGGATGCTGCAATTGATATCTGAGTGGGATACCAATTAAAGGGAGAGAATGAAATAATGGGGGAAAAGATATTAGAAAGTTTTCTAAGCAGATTCAGTTCTTTTTGGGTTTTACGATTTCCTTCATCCTGACAACTAGCTTAATCATTTTGGTCTTCTCCTCTTGAGAATTAAATGGTGGATCATAGACAGCAGATAATCTTTTGTATCATCAACTACAGATTTAAAATGGAACAACTTAAAAGTTCAGACTCCCTGTAGTGGTTATATACTTAAAATTTGAAAATAATGAAGACATGGAAAGGATTTTTATTTCACCATGTATCTATTATGTTGTGCAGGGCTTGCATGGCTACAATGAGTATTCTGTATTACAGAATTGCATAAAGGGCTCTTGGGGAGGGACTGGCCGATGATGAGCAGCGGTAACTAATTAAAATTGTGATGAAATTGTTGACATTACGTTTACTTGCTTCTGTAAACAAATCATGTTGGTTACTGCTATAACTACCCTTTTCCCTGCTCAGGCCCTCAGCTTTGCCCTGTGACGAGCATTGGTGGAAAACACAAGTAGATCGCAGATATGTTCATGGCCCATCCACCCCACCTTTTAAAATTTTAATTTTATTGGTATGGATACCAAAAAATCATCAATTCAGTGCAGTTAAAACAGAATGTTACATAGTTTTTCTTGCAAATTAAATTCGAGAAATTTGAAGGGTTATGGGAACATGTTTTTACGTGCGGCAAAGATAATCCTTTTGGCATATTTATATGAAGAGTATAAAAATATTATGAGACGAATACCGGCCTCGTATTATCTTTGAAAGCAATTATCTCGGTCCACATCTGTTAATTCAAAAACGTATCTCAACTATTTGCAATATATTTGGAGTTAGAATTTAACATATTTTATACTTCCAAAAACAATTATATATATACATATATATGAGAAAGAAATTATTTGATGTATTGATGTTAGAGTTGTTTAATTTTATAAGTTACATTAAGATGATTATACATTTTTTTTTAAATTAAATTTTTTAAATATATAAGGGATATGTGTTGCTATTTTAATTCGATTTGTGGGATTAAAAAATTTTAATGTCAATTTGATAATTTTTGTCTCTCTTTCTCTCTCTCTCTCTCTCTCTCTCTCTATATATATATATATATATATATATATAAACATTAATGTAAATGTTATGAGATTTAATTTTGATTTTAAAATTGAAAAGAATGTAACATTTACCGTGGCATAAATGGATCACTCCTCTAAATAAACAGTTCATGTATTAAATGTTTTAAACTTTATCTTCTTTTCCTTAATATGATCATTGAAGAGTGGCTTTTTTTTGTCTCTGATGAGAAGGATATTATAATAACTATAGTCTTTGTTATTCCTATTATTGGTATTATTATTAATTATTGATTATTTATTCTTGCAAAAGGAAAGTGCATTCCGATACACTCGTAATTAATACTAATATTAATATATGTTGCTAGTTATTTTAAAGTGCCAACAGCCAAACGTATTCCGCAATGGTCCCCTTTGGTAAGATTAAGTCCAAAACAAAAAAACTTAATATTAATATATATATATATATATATATATATATATAAGAGAAAGAAACTTTATATAACAAATCAAAGGCTACCACTTTGAGCATTAGCTCAAATGACATGTAAATTGGATAAATTATTAAAATTACGAGTTCAAAAGGATTTAAATATGTAATTTTTTTTTGGGAATTAAATTTACAATGATTGAAGGTTAAAATATAGATTATAAATTAAAAAAGGCCAACTTCCAATTAATAGAATTAAATTGAGAATTTTTTTATGCTTAATTATGACATTAATAATCCTTGTTTTAGCTTATCTTCAATAAATCAAACCCCTATAAAGACTATAAATATAATTTTTTTTTCATGCAAAATTTTAAAATGTTCCTTCTTTTTGTTTTTTTTTTAATGGAGTTCTTGACCTATAGTTTACGCGGAAAGGTATTATTAAAAGATATTAGTTATTTTCTTTATTTAAATGGTACTGTCCTTTTCATATATTCATTCATACAAAAATGCTACCACTTAGTTTTATAACATATTAATTTGTTTAAACCATGAAACTTAGAATAATAAATTGACATATATATATATAGTTAATAAATATAAAAGGTTCTGTTTTTTTTTCTTTGTTGAAATTATGTTAAATTATTTTGGTTTTTTAATACTAACCAACCAAGTGCCAACCATTAGGCCGGCATTCAGCCAAATTGTAGCCCCATGGCCGATAGTATTGACATTTTAGGTCTGAAGTTTGGACCATGAAAAACCAGCTGCATGCACCATGCTTGTTAGACCACGTTCAATTTAATATAAACAAAATAATATATATATATATATATATATAAACAAAATAATATATATATATATATTTACACAAACAAACATCACCATTTAATTCTCCTCGCAATACTATATAAAATAATGAAATTACTTAAAAATATTACATCTCGAATTTTAAATTTCTTTTTATTCAACTAATGTCACCAACCATTTAATTTTCTATATTAACAAATGACGATTGATTTTTAGATTAGTTGATTGAAATTAATGTTTTAAAGTTACAAATTTATATACAATATATCATCTTCAACTAATATAAATATTAGGATAAGAGATTACAAAATAAATTAATAATTAAAAAAAATTCAAATTCAATTGACCAGTCAATTAAAAATAAACTTTTTCATGAATGATAAGTTTTATAAATAAAATAATTTAAATTTAATTAATTTATATAATCGATGACATCCAATACATTTGCTTACAAGTTTCAAAACCTGAATTCATTCTTTTATCTAAAGTTATGATTTCTTATATAAAAAAATTATAAAATAAATTAACTTTCTTCCAACTCTTTAAAAAAATTTCAAATTATTCCCATCAACAATCAATTAAACAACAAAGCATATCATAAAACATTTTATTTAGTATCTTAAATTCCAATAATAAAAACCCAGAGAATATCCTCAGCATCTCGTATTAGACTAAAATATTATTGTTTTATCTCTAATCTGAATTATAATTAACATAAAAAAAAGAGGATTAATGCAATAAGATTGATATTATAAAAATGAAATTATGCAAATTATAAGTAATTGGGGATTATTGTCATGCAAGAAGAACAAAATCAGATTTGGTGAATTTCATAAATAGTTGCAGAAATACTGAGATTTTGTTCTTCTCTTTTGTTTTTATTATGACAAAATATATATATACTGATGTAAACGTACCAAGCCAACCCTGCAACAGATCGTGCAATGGCCGGCCTTCCTTTTTTTTTTTTTTTAAGCTTTACGATATTAATTTTTTATTATCATTTATCAACACTATAATTTCTCTATTTAATTTATTTTATCTTTGTTTTTCACAAAAACAAAAATTTTCAATATTTTCTCGTAAAATGGAGAGGAAAAAGCGCCGGAATCTTAGGTATGATAAGATTTGGGAAATTTTAAAATGTTCATTGGTTGAAGTAATTGTAATAATTATATGATTTCACAACACATTGCTTTCTTTTTTCTTTTTTTTTTTAGGATTTTATCCCAAGTGGTTTAAATTAATAATTTTGGATTTTTATGCATTTTATTTCTCTCTAGCATTTTAACATGCATTGCATATAATTTTTTCCTCCATAATAAAATCTTTACACAAAATGAATATTAAAATTCAAAGAAATCGAGGAAATAAAAAGAGAATCATAAAATTAATTTTAATTAATTTACACAGTTATAATAATTAATAATTTTAAATTTTAATATCTATAATTTGATTTCTTGATTGGTTGCCTGAAGGGTATTTGTGTCTTTGCATATTAACTTAATAACAATTGGAGATTTTTTACTTTTTTTTATTGTTATTGTAATAAAATATGAAATATATATAATAATAATATATGTGAAAATAATAGATATGAGATAGATAGATAGATAAATTGATTGATAGATTTGAGAATATATGAGTTTTGATTTAGTGATAGATAAGAGTATTTTTGTTTTTAACCTATATTTATGGGTAGATTTGATTTTTTTTTTTTGTTTGGATTTGTTTTTTTGAAATGATTAAGGAAAAATGACAATAATTCATTTTTTTTTTCATAATAAATGATCAAGTAATAATTTATATATTATTTTTTAACAAAATCAATTAGATCAGCAAAAATTTTATTTATCGAACGAAACTTAAAAATCTTTTACTGAAAAAAAAAAGATGAAAATTAATAATGAAAATAGGGTAAAAATGGTAACTTTAATTGTTCCTTGGGTTGGAAGTAAAGAGATTAAGTAAATATTTTATGCAAATAATTATATTATAAGATTACAAATGTTCAAGATATTATATTTAAATTAATTTGATAAAATAAGTTTCATATTCATCGTAAAATTAAATAACTTGTGTAAGCATTAAAGTAAAAGTTATTTTTTTGGAAGACTTAAATAAAGTTATTTATTGAAATTCATAAAAACTTTTATTAAAAATTGTTAAATAAAAATAAAAATAAAAACAGATAAATTGAAATATGTTATTACATAAATTAAGTCTGTAAAATTTGAAAAAATTTTAAATAACTTTAATATATTTTTGGATAATTATTTTTAATAAATATTTTGATAAAATTTTTATTGTTGAATAAATACTAATTAAATTTGAATTATAAACATTATTTTTAATTTTTTTACATATTATTGATTTTCTTATTAAACTCTATTAGTTTAATTTTTTTATTAAAATTTTAATTGTATCATTTATATTAAAAAATTTGACAAATTTCACATAAAAAACCTCTTCTAAGTTTTCCCTTATTTTTTACTCGTAAAATTTTAATAATTATGTCATCTCATAAGATATAAGTATCATTTTATCTTAAATCAATTTATATTAAAAAATTCATATCATAAAAAAATGTAAATTTATATTCCATGTAAATAAAGAAATAGTATAATGCTCAGAAAACTTATATAATTAGGTAACAATTTCTTGAGAAAATTTTTTAATCAAATTTTTTGGGAATTCATTTAGCTAGTTAATTAATGGGTTTTTGTTTTATGCTTCCGGCCTTACAATGTGAAATGGTGATGATCTGTCCTTTATTTTCTCAAGAAAATGGAAAAGTGAAATTGGAATTACAAGCTGAAGTGGGCAAATATTTAGGATAATTTTTTTTTTTAGTAATTTTAATCATAGGAATATAATATATTCATTTTCGTTCCTCCATTCAAGTACTTAATTGTACATTATCATTATATCATAAACAAATTACTCACAAATGGATTGGTGTCACACATATTGTTTCCTTTTTTGGTATAAATTTAATTACTTAATTTATATTATTATTAAGTAATAAGCTTTTTTTTTTTTTTTTTGCCTGAATCATTAAGTCATAGTCTTTTTTTTTAGGTAAAGATTGAGTTTAAATACGTAGGTAAAGTCTTGTAAATGTATAGAGAAATTATAAATAAGTGAGGGCTCTAACATATTTTGAAAATATAGATTAATGTGTAGCAGACAGATTAACTTTTGTTAATAAACGAGTAACCTATCAATATAATATTAAACTCTTAATTTTAATGATTAAAATGTAAAATTTGATAAATTCTATTAAAAAAAAAAAAAAGAACCCTTTACCATAAGAAATTGGCAAGTACTCCTTGAGATGTGAGAATGTACCATGAAAAATTAGAAAACTCAAACGTTCATAACATATTCCAAGAAATCTGGTTTATGATCTTCAGATACATGTAGCAGGTAGAAAATTTTTGCTTCCGATGAGGGATTTCTAAAGTTCAAGAGCTTTATGAAAGAGACAAAAAGTATCCGAAGGCAGATATACTGTCAGGTTCCAGGTAGTTTTTGAGAATGTCATGATCATACTCATCTCCACGATCTGGCCGCCCTTTCCTCAAATTTCAATTTCATTCTGTACAACATACTAGCTATTTTATGTTTATCATATTCAAATTACGACTCCCCACGTCTCTCCATTGCCAGGTGTGGTTCTCCTTTCCATTTCCTTTTCACCAAATATCTCCCCCTTCATTCTTACCTAGAATTGACCAGTTATTTTTTGTCCCACCTAATCCTTGTTCATCTCTAATATTCAGATTGTTTACGAGTCCTGAATCATTCCCTTTGGGTACAGTTTTTTAAAGAGTCCCAGGGCGTTTTGAGCAGCTGAAATGTTGCATTATTTTAGTGTTTCTGAGTTGTACTTGGGCCCATTACGAACTAAGCATATCAGTGACAGGGAATTACCGGCTTAATAATTGGTAATTATGAAATGAGATACCGTTACACGAGTGAAGTCAATGCTTTTAATTGATGACATTTTTCTTTGCTGTTGGGTATATATATATATATATATATATATATAGACATATACATGTCTCTTTATCCTGCTTCTCTTCAAGGATTAAAAACAACTCGAGAGCTTCCCTTAGTAGCAAGCAAGCACTTGGAACCCCAAAAGAATGGACTGTATGGAAGCCTTTTCAGAAGGAGAGTGGAGCTCTCTTAGTGAAATGTATACCAAAGAGGAGGCTGATTTCATGGCTCATTTGCTCAGTAACTGTACCCTTCCTGATGAGCTAGATGGGAGTTCAAACTTGGGAATTCCATCTACTTTTTGGCCCGGACATCATTCAACAATAAATATGACAGGGGTTTCGTACTGTTCCGCGGATATAGCTAACTCTAGTTCAAACAGTTTTTCACAGGGGAGTAGTTATAGTGCTGGTAGTAGTATTCTTTTTCCCTCTTTCAGTCAAGAGAACTACTACCTGAGTGATTCTCATCCAATTTTTGTAGCAAATAACAGCCCCATGTCAATTGATTTTTGTATGGAAGAACGTTCCTATCTCGTTGAAGGTGATGATTACTTGAACCAATTAATGGGCAATGGAAATGTAGAACAGGATGGTAAAAGCCACCAAAAACCTGCTCTTCCCAATGAGAATTTGGAACCCAAAAGGGAATCTGCAATGCCACAGCCTGAACCAATCACAGAGAAAAAAAGTAACAACATATCAGAGAATTCAAAGAAAAGATCTCGAAGTTCAGGAGATGTGAGTACAAAGACAAATGCATACCTTTCTTTGTTAGCGAATTGTTACTTTCTTGCTGATACAAAGTCATCTTTTTCCAAGATGACTGTGCTAAGATCTTATTTTATGCAGCATCGACTTATCATAATTTAATGGTGCAGGTCCAAAAGAACCAGAGAAATGCAAGGTCAAAGAAGAACCAGACTAGTGTCTCAACTACCAACAACGATAGAGATGGCAATGCTGGTCCCAACGGGCAAAGTTCGGCCAGTTGCTTATCAGAGGATGACTCAAATGCTTCTCAGGAGTTGAATGGAGGAGGAGTGACCTCAAGCTCCAAAGGAGAAGCAACACTAAATTTGAATGGAAAAACAAGAGCTAGTAGGGGAGCTGCCACTGATCCCCAAAGCCTTTATGCAAGGGTAAGCCTTTATACTGGTTAAGCATTGCTGCCCAGTAATGTAGAACCGATCTTAATCAATCTTTCTTATCTATCTTGCAGAAAAGAAGGGAAAGAATTAATGAGAGGCTGAGAATTTTACAGAACCTTGTCCCCAACGGAACAAAGGTGGGCATAATACATTTGATGCTGAGAAATATCTGACCATGAGTCTATGCAAATTGTGAGTGCAAATCTAAAAATTCATTCTTTGACATTGCAGGTTGATATCAGCACAATGCTTGAAGAAGCTGTCCAATATGTAAAATTTTTGCAGCTCCAGATTAAGGTAGGAACAAACAAAGGATGCATCCCTTTGACAGATGATATCTTCTCTTCTGATTTTAAGCTTCCAATCTAATTTGCTTTCCCTTTTTCCGGAATCTTGCAGCTGTTAAGTTCTGATGACTTGTGGATGTATGCACCCATTGCTTACAATGGAATGGACATTGGACTTGATCTCAAGGTCGCCACTCCAAAACCATCATAGAAGATGTGGCCTGATGGTGTTGCGGACCATTAACATTTGCCATCTGCATATTCTCTAAATTTGAAATAAGTCGTTGCCATTTTGTAATGGATTTATTTCTTTAGGTACATAAATTCTTCAAATCTTAATTGTAATCAATAATTACCACGAATCATTCATCAAATTTGTCAAATTCTTTCTTACAATCACATGAAATACAATAGTTATGTGAACCGAGTTTCTTCGTTTTGAATATCTTTTTGCTACAGCTACGAACTTTGAACTCCACACTTTGAAACATTATCCTGATTTCTAGATGTTTTCTATGCAATATCATGTCTATGGGATGATATATTCAGCTATGTCCATGGATTATAGCAATATTGGTACGTCTTCATGCTGAAAATGATAGTTGATTGAGTTTAGTCCGTAGCTTAGCAGAAGGAGTTGAGACCAGCGAAATGGCAGCTATGGAATCCAGGTGAGGAAGGCGGTTTTAGACTTTATTTGAAGATCGGGAACAAGCTTCACAAACAGATTGGTTAGATTCGGATAATTACTTACATTTCACCATATACGACTTACATACAATACTGTTTAAGATCCATTTGTATGAATGTTGACGTTAATTCTGATGAAATTAAAAACAATAATAGAAGAAAAATTAGTTACGAAAATATTAAAATTAATAATGGAGATATATGTTTAGATATATGCGTAATGATAACAGTAAAATAAATTATAGTGAAAAAAAATATTATAAAAATTATATTAAAATTTATATGTAATAAAAATTTTAAATTATTTTTATGTTAAATAATAGTTTTGTTAGTAAATATTAATAATTAATTATTTTATTTTATAAAAAAATCATTTTGAAAATTTTTAAATAAAAAATTAAAAATAAACAAAGTTGAAAAAAATAAAACAAAAGAGGATTAAAAATGAAATAAATCTTACGATTGAAATTAAGAAAATTTCACTGGACCAATGAGTTTTCAGTGAGTAACTGAAATTATATCACGATAAGATACGATATTGTTGTTATCATAACACGAAATTTGTGTAATTTACATCTTTAATTATGTCTCTCCGTTTAAATCCAAATCAAGCCTTAGACTTTGAAGGTTCCGGACATAAAACGAAGCATAATCCAATGGCTGTTGGCCTACGTTCTCTGATTCACGGAAAAGACTTGCATATATTTTTGTTGGTGACAACTGACAAGAAATAAAAACAGCAAAGATTAGAAAAGAAAATATGAAATTGGATATCGTGTAGGCAGACCATGTTGATAATGATACGAGATTTTCATGGTTCAGTTAAAAATTCTAGAACAAGCATTTTAAAGTTATTTTATGTTTTTTTTTTAAAAAAATTCATTTAATTTGATTATTTCAATTTATCAAACTACATTAATCAAAAATCAAAATTCATAGATTAGATCAAAATTAATTGATCGAAATCCAACCGATTAGATTAGTTAATTTTGTTAAAACCAAAATATAAACACAGTAATAATATTCAAAAATGAAAGAATTATTTAGAACTATTATGATTCCGAAGTCAGCATCCACGTTCCACCAGAAAAGAAAACGTTATGCACGACCTAAAACCCTCTTGCAAGTTAAAAATAAAATACAGTAATAAGAACAAAAAATTCAGCTCATCTAAAATACATAAACGAATTACATAAGTGCCATAAACGAATTACATTAAGTGCCATATAAATCATGGGACAAAGATCGTCGGTACTCAGAATCTGTGAAAGGAAATTCTAGCTACCGTGCTAAAGCCAGAGATCCCTTATGATCTGCCCTTGATGGCTCCTACTCTCAACTTTTTCAGCATGGTCCGGTTATAACGTACAAATAGCCACTTCTATTCTGGATTGCTTTATCCTCAGATAAATTTTACATATCAATAACATCTATGCTTGAAATCCAACCGAAAAAGGGGGTAACTAGAAACATATCTGCTTGACTATCCTGCGTGATCAGATCTCCTTGAAAATACTGGAGTTTTCTTCTTCATGCACGAGCTTCACTTACATGGTTTGGAACTTCTGCTTGACTATCCAGAGGCATGTACTGTGCCATTATAGCCCTGATTTCAGAATCCATGTATGACTGCCAAAGTAACAAAACAAGCAAATGATTAGGGAAAAATAACAAGAGATGCTTAACATATGAATATATATATATATATATATATATATATAGAAGAAAATCAGAATCGGTAGTTCTGGTTTGACAAGGTGGTCTAGAGGGGGTAGCCAATCAAAACCCTGAATTTCAGGCACTTCAATCCAAGCCAAGACTCCCCATCGAAAGGAT
This sequence comes from Durio zibethinus, assembly GCF_002303985.1. The sequence goes on along the minus strand of NW_019168048.1, from coordinate 29,336,643 downwards.
TCAATCAACAATAGTCACTTTCTTATCCAGCCAATATGCAGTCCAAAGTCCAAACTTCATATTGTAGGCTTATTTTATAATATAATGCACCAACTTACTCTTAATCTATATTTGTAAACGAGATAAGCCCCACCACCAACCATTGCCAAGCCTATCAAAATGATCCAAACAGCAGCCCATGCTGATCTTACTTCAGTACCCCTCTTACCTGTGATAGAGCAATAAGTCGGCATCAAAACACTTACCATAAATCATATATTCAAAGGAAAATAGTTTCAAGTAGAAAATCCTAGGTCCACCAACTCACTTATGCAGGTATCTTGGTCCCTGATATACAAAAGATCTCCACTGCAAGTGCACTCATAACTTCCCCAGGTATTTTTGCAGCTACATTCAGAGCACTGGCAGGCTTTCTTCTCTTTGCATTCGTCAACATCTGCAAGATGGAAAAGGTAGAAATATTAAATGATTTAATCATTCAACATGCTTAAAGCTTCTATCTGCCTGCATTCAACCACTCATGTACCATTCATCTATTAGTTTATCCACATTAAGTTCATGTACGTTTCTTCATCCTAAGAATGAAGAAGGTACTTCTAGTTTGAGTTCCTAATTACACCTTGAAACATATATTTATTCGTTCAGGACTCACCTTCACAACTTTTGACACCATCTCCTTTAAACCCTGGAGGACACTGGCATTTAACATCTCCAAAATCCTGTTCAAAGCCTTTTTCAGAACATAAACTTATTTTCACAAGGAGGAAAAAGAAAAACTGGGAGGAGCTTAGAAAAAAAAAAATGTTGCTACTAACCAAACAAGCAGAGTGTGCATGTCCCTCTCGTGAATCATGCCAACAACCTCCGATGTTAATCTTGCACCTTCCAGGTCCACTAGCTGAATAGCAAAAAGAAAATAGCATATGAGTGAATATTATGCAGATATAAGATGACTGAAGACAGAAATAGGTGAAGAGTCCCTTTTCAAGGAATAAATTTGTATTGCCTCTATCAAACATATGACAACATAATAATAATAATAATAATCAATGAGGGGCTTCAAACTCAAAAATATAAGCAACAAACAACAAATCCAGCTTTTCTCACAACGTGGAATTGGCTGCATGAATCCTATAATGCCATTTCGTCCTGTTAGGCCCATATCATGAGGCATGAATCATAAAAAGCCATAACTTTGAAATAAAAGCTAAATCAGGGCAAATAACCTTCACAGTGACTATAACCGTCTCCTTTGAATTGCACACCATCAACCAAGGGACATTCACAGACTCTCCCTCGAAATGTATCCTGAGCAAATAAATGTATTGAGAGAGTTAATAGAGGCATCAACAAGTAGAGAACCTCTATCAAAAAAGTTTTAATTCATACCTTGCAGGCTGTGAGATTGGCTGCTTTATCTTGCCAACAACCACCATTGTTATCCAAACATTCATTCGTCTCCACATCTGCAACAGAAGAAACCACTGTCACTAAAGTTTCAAATAACAATGGGACAGCAAGATGAACCACTACACTGAGTTGCTTTTGCCAAAGCAGGCTCTGGAATCTAAGCGCTTAGCCCTTGGTAATTTTGGCAGAAGTGGACACACCACAACACAAATTCACTCAATTTTGTCTTGGAAGCTCAAGATTACATTGCACTATATGATGGCCCCTGTGCAGCAACAGACTAAAATACTTCTCTTGAAAGAAAATATAACACAAGAAAAACTTACCACTGCTCAAACAAACAGCTGGTTCAGTAGTCTCTTCGAAACCAGCACAGATGGCTTTCAGAACAGCACCTTTGGCCAGCTTTCCTGTATCCAGATATGTCAGAAAGGAAAGCATCCAAAATTGTACCTTTGAAATACAGGCATGAATACATACCTCGATATTGGTGATTGTTAACAACAAGAGTAGGCAATATGGTAACGTCACCCCTAGATCCTTTCCCCACCTATAAAAAATGTTTCTATTAAATAGCTTTCAGAAAGGTCAAAGATGACAAGAAATACATAAAAAGAGCAGTAAAACATAAGTATCTAAGCAGGACGGCATTACTTGGGCATCTTGTTCTTCTTTCAGAACAGGATTATCTGCATCAGCATTAGGGTCTCCCATACACTTTTCAATCTTTTTACCATCAAGCCCTGAATGGATGAAAAAAAAATCATTGTTCACTCATAATTAATTGCCAGTAATATTTTGATTCTTGAGGGTGCTATTAGCAGCAATTACAAGTAAATATAGGATTCTTTTAATTAACAATTACCAAGAGATCCGATAACACCATCAGCGCATCCCTTGTTATATTTTTTCTCCTTCATGGGGCATCTTATTTGAAAATCTGTCACATAGTCCCACCACAACCATGCCTTATTGGTCTCATTTGCCACTTTGAAAACACATAGCTGCCTTAAGTTTTCAATCACAACATCTTTTCCCTCATAGCCGGAACTAAAATCTTGTTCAGGATCAGGTGCACAATATCTTCCATGGTTGATGCATTGAGATTTGCACTGTCTGCTTAGAGTGAAAGCCCGAGGGCAGTACCAAGTTATGTAGTGGGGAGTGAATTGAGTATAGCCACCTTTTTCAAGTATTTGTGCAGCACCCTTAAAATCCTTCACAAATTCTATCAGCATATCACATTTAGCTCCACATTCATCATTGCTGTTAGTCCATAACTCATACTCCACACGATCATCAGGGTGTGGAACAGCCTCTCGCCAATCAAGATTAACATTGACCATATCCCCACCATTGATTGCTTTCTTTAGAGTTTCACCAAAAGTTTTCTCAATAAGGGCAGATGGAATTGTTATATTTTCAATGTATTTGGCAGATGATTTATCCTCTTCAGGTGTGTCCATTGTTATCAATGCTTCTTCAATATGATCTGCAACAAGCACTGCAGAGGCACCAGCCTTCTGTGCATTCCAAACTTTTAAAGCAAAGAAGCAATCTGGGAAAACAATTCAGTGATAATTCAGTATGTTCATGAGCAAGTATCAATTTACTGTTGCCTATGTACAAACATCAGTGGCTGCTACAAAAGAGATTAAAGTTGTAAAATTTGCCTATTGTCCTCAAACATGACTACTTTAGTTATGGTTCTTACAAGTAATTTTTCTTTAGTTCTCAATTTTTTTTATGCCAAGTCAGCATTTAGTGCCTTATTATATTCTCAGGTAATCCTTATGAAATTAGGAGGAAAAAGCAGCTAAAAAATGAAACTCAAATTTCAGAAATCGAATAGGATAAAAAGAGAAAAGGACATCCTTCCAAACGACTTAAGTAGGCTAAAACAAGTAAATTAATTTTTAAAAAAAGCAGTAAATCCTTAGTCAAGTCAGCCAAATCAAACAAACTACAAAAATCAAAGCTTATAGTAACAATAAAATCAATGGACAATGCTAAAAGATACTTCACCAAATGAATTAAGGAGGCAAAACTAATCACATAAACCCAAGTGGGTGAAAATGAAATCAATTAAAACTCAAATCTGAAACAAAAAAAAAAAAACAAAATACCTCTTAAACCAACAAATCCCAACAAGTTCAACCATAAATCTAACATGAAAATAAGCCCAATTTAAAGTAACAATCAAATTAGCCACAAAATAAAAACACAAAAATGATTCCTCATGAGTCAACCCAACAACAGACAAATTATAGCTTTAATAAACTCAATCTCAGACTAATTTAAAAAAAAAAAAAAGGCAAAAACAGGAAAAGTGTACCTCCACGATCGACCAAAACAAAAGTAGGAAGAGCACCAGGTTTAGTTTTAAAGGAAATCTCAAACTCATCAAAAGGCTTACAACCCTTTTGGTTCTCCTTACGATAAACCACAACACCAGCCATGCTTCCCCCATATTGGGGTATGCCAAAGTTCCCAATTGCACTATCATGGGTTTCCTTAATCTTCTCCGGTGACGTTACCGTCAAGCTGTTTTTTTCCACCACAAATCTCGCATAACAACTCCCTATCACAGACAACAACACAAGACCTAGAAGAACATGTAATCTTTGTAGCTCCATCTCTTTCTCTTTCTCTTTCTCTTTTGCTGACACGTGGGTGTTTCTGTGTGACTTGGGTAGATCAGTTTTAAGGAAGAAGAAGAAGATCGTGAAAGAAAAACATGTAAAAAAAATGGGGCAGTTCTGGTTTTTTCGTTTGCTTATTTCTGGAAAGCCAACAAAATCAAATGAAGAAATGGAAAATGCTGGGGTGTTTCGGAAGTGGAATTTTCCTTTGGAATTTCGTGCAAGTGTGAAATTTGGTTTAACTTTTTTATACCATTGGCCTCACCAAAAAGCTGGGAAAATTCCTATCTAATATCAATCACTCGTCTCACTGTGCTAGAAAATATTAAACATGATAATTTAAAATATAATATAAATATAAAATATAAAATAATATAATTTAAAAGTTTAATAATAATTATATATGAATTTAATATAATTAAAAACATTTTTTTATATTTTTTATTAATATAAATTATTATATATAATTTTTATATAAAATATTATATAAATATATAATTTTAATATTTTATATAATACAAATATATATAATTATTATTTTTATTTTATTTTATTTTTTAAATAAATATCAACCGGATAATTTGTGATGATATTTTTGGTCTTTTGACTAAATTCAAATTATTTTTTTTTATTTTATGAGTTTACTTAAGAAAAATTTTCTTGTTAAGAGAGATTTTTTAAGAAAAAAAATTAAAATTTTAACAAATGCTTTAGGTAAAATTTGAATTTTTGTGTTTGTTTTGATGTGTATTCTTTTTCTTTAAAATCTATCTGATTTTGTTAAAATAAGATTAGTTGTTTAATACAAACAAAGAATTGGCACTTTCAGCAATCTTGCATGAAGCTAAAAACTTGATAAGTTGGATTATTAATATTTTTAATATCAGATTAAATAAATCAATCAGTTTCTGTTGTTATCTTAAAGAAGATTGATTAAGTTGATTTTTTATTTTTGATACCGAATTAAGTGAACCAACTTATTAATTACTTTAGATGGACTAAAGGATTTTTGATCGAGTGGTTATTTTAGGTAGCAAGCACTTCACGTAAATTTATACAACTTTACAGTCCACCTAAGATTCACACATTGAAAAGGAAAAATGTGAAATCTAAAGGAAATGAAATTGGGATCTGGGCTGGTTGATTCGAACTTGTTTTTTGGTTCTTTGACCACTCTGGTCGGTTGACTTTTGCCACTGCTTTGCAATCGACTTTAGTGGAGCAATCACCGGCTGACCCCACCGCGGTCGCGGTTCGTGTGGGTTGGTCCATCCCATAAGGATTTATTGATTTTTGAGGTGGAAGACATCATTTCTCAACATCCTTTTGAACACGTCTCATCTCCGTTTCAAGCCTATTGCTTCACCCAAAAACATATACTGTCCTTTGACATCAAGGCAAGCAAAATATAATATATATATATATATATATATATGTATTTGCTTACTCCATATGCTACACTGCTAATTCCCAATCCCATTTGCCTGAGATGTAACTTTACACAAAGGTAAAAAAATGTGCCAAAGGGGCAGCAGCTGTTGCAATCTTTTGGCACTTTAACAGTTACGGATTCAAAATTTTAATGTAAGATGATCAAATATTTATATACACATTATATTATGTATATATTTTATACATAAAATTAAAAAAATATTATGAAAGTAAATATTTAGTTAAAAGTTTATTTTTATCAATTGGATAATCTTTGTTATTACTTTTTTTTATCATCTTTTACAAGGCAAACTATTAAGGTATGTGAAATATGGGGGTTTAATATAAAAGATGTTGTAAAATAATTAGTATTAGAAATTGATAGATTAATAAAACTTCATAAATAGTATTAGAATATATTGTTAATAGTTATGCATTTAATTATGTGTAAATATGTTTGTACTCTTTCATGATATAAATATACATGTCATAATCCTAAATAAGATATGACATAACATTTATTTTTTACAAATTCATTTCATAATATCATGGTGGTGGCCTTCCTTCTTTCCTCATCTTCAATTTTGATCTCAATAGTTATCTTTTTTTTAATCTAAAAATAATTACTTTCTATTTTTTACTCCAATAATTTTCTTTATAATATATTATTTCTTAAATATTCTAATGGCTTCTAATAACTAATCATCTTTCATATCATCTTTTTTCTTTCCTAATATTTTTAGCCTTATTTCTATTAAGTTGAACTTCAAAAATTATTTGCCTTAGCATGATCGGATAACACATTTTTTTTATTATGTAGTGATTTATTGGGGCATGTTGATGGCACCATTGCACCTCCTCATAAAATAATTACCAAAGATAATGAAACCATATCTAATCCTGCATATACAGAATGAGTGAAGAATGATCAATTTGTTTTTTCCTATCTAAAAGCAACGTTGTCGCTAAGTGCACAAGCATAAGTCCTAAGTTTGCCATCTTCTCACCAGGTTTGGATAACTTTAGAAACTATTTTTCATTCAACAATTTCAAACAAAGTTAGATCTGTTGCGATATAAGTTATAAAATTTGAGTAAAGGAATTGTATATTAAAGACTATCTTGCCAAGATCAAATCTATTTCTGATAATTTAGCAGTCATAAATCATCTTATCTCTAATTCAAAATTGGTCACTTATACTTTAAATAGACAACCAAATACAATTGAATATTAACCAATTGTCTTTGCTATTGAAAATAGAGAGAATCACATTTCCTTTAATGATTTGAAAGCACAGTTATTAGTTCATAAGCAGCACTTGAAAAGAATATTGGTATTGTCATCACAACCTATGAATGCCATTGTTAGTTCCCATGAGACAACCATAGTAACTCACCTAAACAGTCAAGGTCAACACTTTAATAATCTTCGTCGCGATTTTAGGTGCATTGGATAGATTAATCAAAGGTATGATCAATGCGATTATCGATCTTTTTTCTTGCACAAATCATATGCCTCAACAGGACTTTTAATAAAATAAACAAGATAATATGAACTTTTCATGTTCTCAAAATGCAATTCGTGCCATAAAATGTCAGATTTGTCACCAATTCAATCATACTGTTATAACATATCAATACCGCTACAATAAATATAATCATAGTCTGAGCAATTCTTTTGCGGGTTTTCATTTTTCTATTGCTACTTCAAAATGATACTTCACTTAATGCTCAAATAGAAAATAACAATGACGTTTACTGGTTAGTAGATTTAGGTGCTATCAGTCACATGACTTTCAATCCATCATTGATACATCAATCCACTTCTTATGCTAGCAATAAAGGTATTTTTATTAGTGATGGTAATTCTCTAAACATCACTCATGTTGATGATTCTGCTATATGTCTTGGTTATACAAAATTAGCATTGAAAAATATTCTATTTGTTTTAGCATTAAAGGAAATTTTATTGTCTATTACTAAGCTTACTAGAGGCAATAATTATGGTTTTTATTGTTTTCCTTGGGATTTTGTTATTTAGGATCTTCGCACGAGAAAGGTACTTTTGAATGGACCAATTAAAAATAACCTTTATGTGATTCTTACATGAGATGTGGAGAATTCGTAGGTGTGAGGCAATGCGACCAACAAACTTTGTTCAATGGTAGTTCTTTTTCAATTTCTGGAATAATTTGGCATCTACAACTTGGACATCTAGTTAGCGAGATTACAACACAGTTAAAATCTAATAAGTTTATCTGCCTAGGGATTCTTCCTTTTATAACTTAACTTATGCAACTTATCAAATAAAAAAAAGTAAATGTTTGCCTTTCAGTCTATCTACTAGGATAACTTCTAATATTCTTAAATTAATTCATTGTGATCTTTAGGGCCATTGCCTACTACTGCTATTATTGATTTTCGTTATTATATTATTTTGGTGGATGATTTTAGTCATTATACTTGGTTTTATCCATTGAAGGGTCGTTCTAATAGTGTTAGTTATTTTGAAAATTTTAAAATTATGGCTGAAAATCAATTTGGCAACAAGATCAAATTTTTTTAATGCGATGGAGCTAATAAGCTTGTTAAGGGTGATTTTAAAAATCTTCTTGATCACCATGGTATTTCTCTTCAAATTTCTTGTCCACATATCCATGAACAGAATAATTTAGCAAAACAAAAACATAGACATATTGAGGAAATAGGCCTAACTTTGTTGTTTCAAGCTTCCTTACCATGATCTCTTTGGCTTAAGGCATTTTCTAAAACTATTTATTTTATCAATCGACTATCTACATCAGTTTTAGGTAATCGTTCTCCTTTTGAGGTGTTATTTAACTCTATGCTAGACTATAATCATTTAAAAGTTTTTGGATGTGCTTGTTATCCTTATTTAGTTTTTTATAGAAAAGATAAGCTTTTCCCAAAATCCACTTGTTATATCTTCTTGGGGTATAGTTTAGTCCAAAAAAGATATCATTGTTTAAACATCTCTAATGGTCAGGTTTATATCTCATGACATATTGTTTTTTATGAAAATCGATTTTTTTTTTTGCAAAGCGTTCTAGTTTGACAGCTCATAGGATTCTTTCTTATCCTATTGACTTTTCTACATCTTCTAAAATTAGTTATGAGGTATCTCTGCCCATATCTTTGACTACAATTATGTGAGAACTATTACCAAATATTTCAATCTCAAATACAACTATTTTTGAACTTAGTACAACTTTGTTGGCACCCTCTACTTAACCATCATCTAAGCCTTCCACTTCTTTTGGTTCTAAAATCATACATCCTATAGTTACACAAAGTTGAGGTAATACTTGAAAGCTTAAAGTACCATACTCTTTACATGTTATAAATTATCATCTCTTGAGCCAAGATCCTTTAAAGAAACATGTTAAGATGAAAAATGAATTTCACCTATAAATGATGAATATTCTGCTTTGATACAAAATAATACTCGGTCTTTAGTGCCTCGTAATTTATCCATAAATGTTATTGATTGTTGTAAAATTAAAGAGTGAGTTGATGGTACCATTAAGCAGTGTAAAGCAAGATTAGTAGCCAAAGTCTTCACACAACTATAAGATATTGACTTTGACTCCACCTTTAGCCTTGTTGTTAAGGCCACCACTATTCAAATTATTCTTTCTATTGCTGTTAGTAGAGGATGGTCCATCAGGCAATTAGATGTTAAAAATGCATTTTTACATGGCAAGTTGCATAAAAAAGTTTATACGGCACAACCACTAGGGTTTGTGGACCCTAATCATCCTTCATCATGTTTGTATATTACATTGCTCTCTTTATAATCTTTGCCAAGCTCCACGAGTTTGGTTTCAGAGATTTAGTTCTACTTTTCATACCTTTGGTTTCAAAAGTAGTCAAATAGATTTTTCTATGTTTATATGGCATTCCTTATCTGATATGATGTTACTTTTACTTTATGTGGATGATTTCAATCTTACTAGCTCTTCATTAAATGTTATTCATTCATTCATTTCACAGTTTTTTTTTTGCAATTTTCAATGAAAAATCTTAGTGATCTTCATTATTTTTTTGGAATTGAGGCACATCGTACACATCAAACAAAATATATGTTTTCTCTATTTTCACGTTTAGGTATGAAAAATTGCAAATCTACTTTTAGTCTAGTAACTACTAGTAAGAAGCTTTCTTTATATGATGGAGCTTTACTTTCAGATTCATCACAATATCACACCACTATTAGAGCTTTGCAATATCTTACCTTTACTAGAGTTGACATTACCTATGTTGTGTAACAAGTCTATCATTTTATGTATACGCCTCGTGATATTCACTTTTAGGCTGTGAAACGAATCTTTAGATATCTTAAAGAAACTATTAATTGTGGTATTCAATTACTTCCTTACACTACACCGAATTTGGTATGCTATGTTGATACTGATTGAACTAATTATCTAGACACTAGACGTTTTACAATGGATCACTGTGTTTTTTTAGGTTCCAATCATGTTTCTTAGTGTACTAAGTTTCTATTGCTCAATCTAGTTTTGAAATAAAAGTATATGACTCTTTCTATAATTTCTTGAGATATACTTAAGATTTCTTATATATTGAATGATGTTGGATTTCCTCTTGTATTACCTTGTTCTGTATATTCTAACAATATGGGTGCTACTCAACTTACTTATAATCTAATCTTTCATGCTCGCACAAAACGTATAAAACCTTTTTATCACGTTGTTTGAGACCTTATTTGCAAGCATTTTCTTCAAATCCTTTTTCTTTGTTCTCAATCATAATTAGCTGATATATTTATCAAAAGACTTTCTTCCTTAATTTTTCATCCAATTAAGAACAAGCTCGTATGGAATTCTCCCCAATCGCTTAAAAGGCGTATTAGAATATGTTATCAATAGTTGTACATTTAGTTATGTGTAAATATGCTTGTATTCTCTCATGATATAAATATACATATCATAACCCTAAATGGGATTGGATAAAACATTTGTTCTTTACATATTTGTTTCAAATAGATAATAATGCAATTAAAGTTTTTAAATTATAGTATGAATATTAATTTTAACTTTCATTTGTAATTTTCATGCAAATCATTTTAGTTATGAAGTTTGCAAATTTTACTTAAGAATTTATATGTTTGGCTATTTTATATTTTTTATTATTAAAGTGTTTAGTTTATTTACATTGAGTATTTAGTTTAGTGCATGATTCCTCATTAAAATCAAAAGTGTTTAGTTTATTTATTGACACTATAAAAAAATAAATAAATGATTTTATTAAAAAAAATCCTCACATTTTGCAAATATATATTAAATTTAGAAATTATTAATTATATAGATTTTCATTTTTAGATAAGATTCATTGACATAAAAAATCAGAAATGAGAAGGAGAATTTCTTTTTTTAATTTTTGGAAGATGAAGCTAATATATATAAATATAATTTAAAATTCTCTAGCTCTCATGTGGCTCCGCCAGCCGAAGTGCCAGAGGGTATGTAAGATTTAGTTGCCGCCTAGGGAAAGATTATTGATCAAAGGGAAAAGAAACCTTACTAGCACCTAACCAAATAAAACTGCAAATGGAAAGGGAAAAATGATCCGTATAATGGAACAATAAATGAAAGATTTCCCAAAGTAACAATGGTTTGTTCTCTTGGATGCTTGGCTTCACAGTTGGTAACGGTTTTTCTTAAGGATTTGATGAGGAAGTTGTAACTGTCAGGACAAAGCAAAGATCTGATGGGGTCCCATCCAATGCATCAAAGTTTTTTGAGTTGAAATACTAGAAATATTTCATCTGAATCTATGCCAAAAGTGATTGGCTGACGCCAGGCAATCACCTTTTCTTGCCCCGCAAAAAAAAAAAAAAAAATGGAGGTTTATGCCGTTGGGTTGGGTCGAATGACGAATAGAACCTGGAATGGACTGTATACGGAAAGGCAGGGATGCTGGCATTTCGGACTGGAAATAGTCCAAACCCAAAGTATCAGACGCTTGCTCTGACATTTCATTGGGTCCTCTTAACGTTTTTTTAATCCAAGAATCAAACACTAGCCTTATCATTTCAGAATAAGTCTAGATTTAGATTTCAAAATTAAACTTATCGTTTTATCAATTAAATTTAAATATTAATTTTAATAAAATTCATTTAATATAAATTTTTCATTAAATTTTTTTTCAATAATAATTATAATAAATTTTTTTAATAACAATTATAATAATTTTTATTATTATTTTTAATCTCATCGAAATTAATGCCGCTGATCATTTAAATGGTACTTTTTTTATATTTCAAAATGAAAACCTTCAATGCATTTTAAGTAGGCAAAAAAACAAAAAAATGGACCCTTTTGTAAGATAAGTTGAAAAATAAAGCATTCAGTGATTCTTGTCATAGCCTACTCAAAGTTCGTATTAATCTTAAATACTGTATAGCTTTTATAGATTGCTTAAACACTTGAGCCTACTGATATTAGTAAAAAAAATAAATTAAAATATACGGCTGAAGTTCAATTTAAGCAGAAGATATAAGGAGTAGCTCCTAATCAGATTCCACCTTGATGCTTTAATTCTTGTCGCACATATTGGTGCCTTGGTGAACACTGCAAGCGTGCCCTGTTTTCTTCGCATTTTTTTGTCTTCAAAGGCACCCTTCAATGAGTGCACACATCTATTTGTCTTTGTTCAATGTGTTCCCTTGCTTGACAAGATTATTTGGCATATCAAATTAGCAAGTGGTAACTATGACATGACTCTCTGAATTGTTTTAAGGTTATGATCATAAAGATAGTTATACATTTTCACGAAAATTGTGTTCTATTGAAAAATGAATAAGCCACCAATCACAATCCTTGGTTTAACAAGCCCAATCACCAAAATATCACCATGTATATTTGGTGGTCCATGTGTGTATGATGCCATTGGGGGTTAAAGAAGCTTTTGTTTTGTCTAAGCATCTCATGACTTCATTGCTTCCTAAATGGGAAACTCATTCTATTCTCCCATTGCAAGCAACCCATGATTTTCTTACTAGTGTATTTGAAAGACAAGAAAAAGACCAGACCAACCCATACACCTCAGCTTCTAGTATAAAAGAATTGCAGTGCTTGCAATACTCCACTACGTAAAGGAAACTAAAATCAGCAAAGCCATGAAAACGCAGGTTTCCTTTGCTCTCTGTCTCTCACTTTTGCTGGTAGTCCCATGTAACACTCAGCAATTTGCATGTGACCAGAATGATCCTAATACGAGCCAATTGCCCTTTTGTGACACCTCCTTATCTTATGAGGCTCGAGCCAAGGACCTTGTTTCACGCTTGACTCTCCAAGAAAAGGTGCAACAACTAGTAAACAAAGCTTCTGGCATTTCCAGGTTAGGTGTGCCTGCCTATGAGTGGTGGTCTGAGGCACTCCACGGTGTCTCAGACCTGGGTCCAGGCACACGTTTTAATGCCACAGTGCCAGGTGCAACTAGTTTCCCTGCTGTAATTTTATCTGCTGCAAGTTTCAACGCGACATTATGGTTTACGATGGGGCAGGTGGTGTCAACCGAAGCTCGAGCCATGTACAATGTAGGGTTAGCGGGCTTGACATATTGGAGCCCTAATGTTAACGTGTTCCGTGACCCAAGATGGGGACGTGGCCAAGAAACGCCAGGGGAAGACCCTCTGGTGGTTTCAAGATATGCTGTGAATTATGTTCGGGGATTGCAAGAAGTGGGCGGGGAGGCTAACTCTACTAACGACAAGCTTAAGGTTTCAAGTTGTTGCAAGCACTACACTGCTTATGATCTGGATAATTGGCAAGGCGTCGATCGATTCCATTTTGATGCAAAGGTATGCATATATCATAGAGTTGGTTAATTATCCAGTTTTAATGATTGGTACTTGGTAGTTGATGAACATAGTGCTTAATATGACTTCAATGACTTACTGATCCAAAAACATTGTGAATACACTGTGAGACTTCAGATCAATGAATGGATTTGGTAAACTTTTGAATTCTTTTAAGACATTGCAAAACAAAAATAAATATGATTTGTCTGTTGTCACATTATTAGGTTTTTATGTATCAAAATAGGATTAAAACTTGAATTTCTTTTCAGGTTACACAGCAGGACTTGGAAGATACGTATCAGCCACCATTTAAGAGCTGTGTGGAGGAGGGACATGTGAGCAGTGTAATGTGCTCATACAATAGGGTAAATGGGATTCCCACCTGTGCTGATCCAGACCTGCTTAAAGGAATAGTTAGAGACCAATGGGGCCTTGATGGGTATGTTTTTATCCCCCGGACCAGATATTAAGTCTGCTAAGAAGTAATGATTTATCCCCATTTCACTAATAAGATAAACATTTTATCTCGTTAGAATATCGAAGACTCATGACCACTATGGTTATTCCTATTACTCATAAAATTAGCATAAACTCCGTCCCTTAATATCATTCGAGCAGATGAAATGCTGATTCCCCAATCTTTGGTTGATAATTTCTTAAGTGATCGTTCTCTTTGTGCTTCAATGACATTTTTACATGTTTGTGGCAGATACATTGTTTCAGACTGTGACTCTGTTGAGGTTTATTATAATGCCATCCATTATACTGCTACACCTGAAGATGCAGTAGCCCTTGCTCTAAAAGCAGGTATTGTTTCCACTGATAAGCTATCAGCTGCTGGATATTTTTCCCAAAATACTCATATCAGTGAGTTTAATTTCTGCTACATAATTGTTTAATTTCTGCAGGTTTAAACATGAATTGTGGGAATTATTTGGGGAAGTACACAGAGAATGCAGTCAACTTGAAAAAAGTAGAGGAATCTATTGTTGACCAAGCTTTAATATATAACTATATAGTCCTTATGAGGCTTGGTTTCTTCGATGGAAACCCCAAATTGCTTCCGTTTGGTAACCTGGGGCCATCTGATGTATGCACTGATGATCATCAGCTGCTAGCCCTTGATGCTGCCAAGCAGGGAGTAGTTTTACTGGACAACAATGGAGCTCTTCCTCTGTCCCAAAATATCACCAAGAATTTAGCGGTTGTAGGACCAAATGCTAATGCCACAACAGTAATGATAAGTAACTATGCTGGTATACCTTGCCAATATACTAGCCCTTTACAAGGGCTGCAAAAGTATGTCTCAATGGTTACATATGAGGCAGGGTGTAGTGATGTGAAATGCAGTAATCAGACACTTATTGAGCCTGCAGTTCAGGCCGCAGCCAAGGCTGATGCTGTGGTGGTAGTTGTGGGGCTAGATCAATCTATTGAGGCAGAAGGGCTGGATAGAGTAAACCTGACATTGCCAGGATATCAAGAAAAGTTGGTGACTGACGTTGCTAATGCAGCAAATGGAACAGTGATTCTTGTGGTTATGGCTGCTGGTCCAATTGATATTTCTTTTGCAAAGAATGTGGGAAAAATCGGAGGCATTTTGTGGGTCGGATATCCAGGTCAAGCTGGAGGAGAAGCCATTGCTCAAGTCATATTTGGAGACTATAATCCAGGTTGTCTATCTTTTCTTATTCTTTGATGACAATTGAAGAATGATATTTTGTCTCCTTTTTTTATTTGCTTTTGAATGGAGGTGACTCTGAGCATCAATATTCTGATAACTTTTTTCTCGTGTCAGCTGGAAGGTCTCCTTTTACATGGTATCCACAAGAGTATGCAGATCAGGTGCCGATGACAGAGATGAACATGAGAGCCAATGCCACTACTAACTTTCCTGGAAGAACGTATCGATTCTACACTGGCAAATCTATTTATGAATTTGGACATGGACTAAGCTACACATCATTCTCCAAGTTCATAATATCTGCTCCTTCCACAATACTCATCCACTCAACACCAAACAAAATTCTCTCCTCTCATTCCATCCGCGAACCATATGCCTACTCATATGGTGAATCTATTGATGTTTCGAGCATAAACTGCAACAATCTGCAATTTAATCTTGTAATCGGGTTGAAGAACAATGGACCAATGAATGGAGCCCATGTGATTCTCCTGTTCTGGAAGCCACCAAGCTCAGGAGGGGTGACAGGTGCACCAAATGTGCAGTTAGTTGGGTTTGAGAGGCTGGAAGTGAAGAGAGGAAAGACACAGAATGTGACAATGAGCTTGGATGTCTGCAAGGATCTTTCCCTTGTGGATGCTGAAGGGAAGAGGAAGTTGGTTATAGGGCAGCATACCCTTTTTGCGGGTTCTGCTAGTGAGAACCAAATAAGGCACCATTTCATTGTCAGGCAGGCTGGGAATGCAAGTGTAGAAGGTTTTGTTTCTATGTAATAGCAGGCAATAACATTTCTGGGAGTGCCAGCAGCCGTGTAATAGTAGAATAAATTATGGTGTGTCAGGAATTAGCAGCAGCAAGTGAGCTGTCATCTGGATATAGTTAAGGCCTTCATACTTCGCTAGAGAGAGGAGTCGAATCTCTGATCTTATAATTAAGGGTCATACGTGCTAACCGACTGAGCTACTCTAACTTCTTATTAAGGGTTTAAAATATTTTTTATACAAACATTGCAAATGTGACTCCAATCCTCACCTTAAATTGTGAGCTAACTTCTCTTACAGATTTAAATACCAGGCAGCATCCCAATCCGCTTTGGCAATTTTACATCATCTTTCGGTATTCCACTTACAGGATAAAATCATATATCTGCAAGCACATGGCTCATTCTGTCCAAGGCATATTGATGATGATAGTTGCAGTTAAGTTGAGATCATTTGGACCACTTCTTCATGCCAAAGAATAAAAGATTCAACAACTACTGACCCTCAACTTCCATGTATAAATAATTGCCATATTCTTGGA
Source organism: Durio zibethinus (assembly GCF_002303985.1). Next base: position 29,320,329 of record NW_019168048.1, on the reverse strand, counting down.
CAAGACCAATTCAATCAATAATTTCTTCGGAGTTTTTCTATTTGCGTGCTCTAGAATGGAACAGAGAAAGAAAATTACCACCAATTATATCATCACCACTCTCTCGGTTACCATTCTTATTTGTTCTAGCTCGGTTCACTCTCGTAAGTTGGCTGGCTCACCATCACCTTCTCCGGTCAGTACATCCCACAGCCACATTAAAATTTCAGTATTCCCTTGTTGTTTTCCTTTTTCTTTTAATTGGTAGAATTAATTTTTTTCTACTATTATATAAATATCATTGCCATATGCCTTTTGAATGCTTTATATGGATATACAGGAAAGTTTGGTGGTGTTGGACGGGATGAAAAGGCCTGGGTCACTTCCAGCTGCCTGTCATTCAAAGTGCAACCAGTGCAAGCCCTGCATCCCGGTCGAAGTATCAATTCGAGCAGCGGAGTTAGAAGAAAATGAGTACTATCCTCAAGTGTGGCAATGCATATGCCAAGAGAATATATACCCACCATGATCTAATTCTTAAACAAGGCTGCATTGTTCTTTGGCATCTGCTTTAAGTTATTTATTTATAATTCCAATAAGTGAACCATATTTTGATTATATTTGAGGCTATCAAAATTTAATATTTAATTACTTAAACTATTTACTTTTATAGCAGTCTTTGAAACACGACAGTCCACCAAGTAAGAAACTTGTGTTTCAGTGTCACTTATCGGAGCTAATTATTGTAGATAAGCAAACAAATACAAAATAAATAAATAAACCAAAGAAAAGGAAAATACTTGTGAGTTCTCTTGTTGACCCTTCCGACAATATATTATCAAAATAACGTGAAAATATCCACCAGATTTAAAGTGTTCAATTTAGCCAATAATAATTAGTTAAATGTTAAATTTGAGATTAAATTTTTGCATAGTTGTTCAATTCATGATTAAACGTTTTAATTTGTATGAATAAAAATTAAATATTATTAAACATTTATAGTTAAGGATAAATTTGGATGAAAAAATGTGTCTCTTCCGTGTAGTTTACTTGTGCTGTTTAGTTTTATATTGACACTGATTTATACCCAAAACTTTAAAAAATAATAAAAATCATAAAAAACTTTAGTTTCATAAGAACAAAAAACTTTTTTTTCTTCTTTCTTTCCAATTTTTTTTGTTTTGATTGTTGGATATAGTTCATATGTAAATAAAAAATCTCACATCATTAGAAAATCTGAATGAGATATCTTATATATACATAAAGGATCAAAAAAATCTAATAACTTAAATTTTTTGGCTCAAGTAGTGTCAAACATATATATATATGAACTTTCTGATATGCTCTCAAGGGCTCCAAGTGTAGTTTATTTTTCTAACAAATAGTATTAGAACTAAGGTTACGACGGGTTTGAATTCTAGTAGTGTTGCTAGGGAGACATTATTGACAGATCGAAGGATGGTCGTGTCCATCAACTTTAAGTACTCGAATACCGATATTAAAAGGTTTGACTCGGATGCTGCGAATCTATGATAATATATAAAAACAGAAAACTCAAGTATGTGATGTGTTGAGTCAATCTGGAGTGTGAACTTGAGAGAGCACTAAAACAACCTAGATGGTAAGGTTGAGTGCTGTGGCCTGACCCAAAAGCGCACTAAAAATATGAGATTGCTTGACTTAAAAAAAGTGTTGATAAGATTTATTCGCACGGGAGAACCAAGGTGAGACTTAATCAAAACTCACAAGTGAACATGAAAGATTGTTGGGATTGATTCATACGTGAGTAAAAAATCTCACATCATTAAAAAATTTAAATGAGATAATTATATAGGCATGAAAGACCCAAAAACTTAGTAACTTGAAATTCAAGTGATGTATAACATGTATGTATGAACTCTATGGTATATTCTCGTAGACTCTAAATGTGATTTATCACCACTGGCTTCATATTTTTCTCCCCTTAATCCTCTCGACTCTTGTTTCTTTACAAAACCTTCAATTATTCTGTTCTTGCAGAGGAATATACCAAGTGGATTGTTATACAAAAGGCTATTCCAGTTGGTAAGGAGCTTATGGATCTTTGCCTTAACCGAATGAGAAAATTGGCTGACAATTGCATTAGTTTATAAGTATTTTTAGTATTTAATGCTGTTGGTGGTGGAACTAGTTCCAATTTGATCTCATTGCTTTTGAAGCTCTTGTCAGTAGATTATGAAAAGAAGTCAAAAGTTGGCTTCATCAAACATTCTTTTTAAGTAATTCCTTGAAAATTTTGAAGGAAAGTACAATAAAGATGCTAGTACAGCCTTCAATTTGCAAACGAAACGAATATCATGAAACACATAAGCGAGAAACCTATAGTTGAAAGAATCGATTTGCAATTCAAAGGTATTAGAAAGCGAAAATAAGAAAAGTGGGTTTTTTGAATCAAAGTACCTGAGAAAAGATTTAGGCTATTGAAATCAAACAAAAAATTTCTTGGTTCCAACAGTAGAGAAAGGATTTAGGTTTTTGAAATTAAACGAAAATTTCTTGGTTTAGTTGTGAGTTTTTGAATTTCATAGGTATTATAGTATGGATTAGTGATTTTTTTTATATAGATTAATATTCAGTAATTGAAAATTTAATGATTATGTGAGAAAACTAGAACTATGAATTTTTTTTTCTTACTTTTTATTTTTAAATTGTATTTAAAATAATAAGAAACAATCAAATGATTTTTTATCTTTTTTAAAAATAAATCTCAATTTTAGGATTTTTTTATTTTTTAATTTAAAAAATACTCAACCACCAAAAAAGTGACACATAATTGTTTTTCATTTAATTATTATTTTTATTAAAATTCACACGCACAAATTTTTATTCAATTTATCATTAATTGTAAATATTTTATAACGTTTAATCTTTATTTATATTAATTAACACATTTAATTTTGAATTCCATAACTACGTAAACGTTTAATTTCAAATTAAATATTTAACCATAATAATTTTGAAAAAGTAAATTTTAAGTTAATTAATAAGTATCATAAATAGAAAAATAAAGAACACTACATTTAAGTGAGAAGAATTTGAAAAGAAAAACTACAAAGCAAAATCCAAATAAAATTTACCAAAAGCATGTTTGATAGAGGGTGATCAAGTTAAAAATTATGATGATCTGCACTCAATCATTATATTATCTTATTTGCTAATAATTTAAAATTTTATATGACAATCATTTTATATCACTAAATGCACTGTTTTGAAGAATAAGATGATTATTAACTTAAAGGATAATAAAAATTTATCACGATGGAAAATTAATTTTTAATATTATTTTTGACTAATTTATTTTTAAAAATATAGTTAACATTATCTTACAAACTAGTAAATATTTTTAAAAACCGATTTCACTAATCACTTATTTTAAAAAAAAATTTCTATTACAATTGAATAAATATTTATTGACCAAAAAAAGATAATAAAATTATTTAATAAAAATTTTTAAAATGATTTTCATCAAAATTGATTTAAACTTTATAATTTTTTATAAAATAACATTTAGTTATTTTATAAATTATTGATTTAATAAGTATTAAATTTTTTTATTTCTTTTACAAAATTATTTTGGATATTTAATATTTTATGATTTATTTTTTCATATAATATCAAATATAGTGATTTAAAATTACTATTGATTTATAATATTACTAAAGATATCAATCTTACCCATATCTAATGAAGAATTCGACATTTTATTCGAACAGGGATGAGGATATATATTCCATTGTGAGAATGAAGATAGAAATGTATATGATTTTAATTTTTTTTATTAGGTATAGTAATGGGAATATGTATGATTTATTTTTTTAAAAAATTATGGATACGAAAATTATTTATACTCATTAAATAACTATATGAATAAATTTAAAATATCTAAGAGTATTTGTATGAAATGAATATAATATAAAATTTTAAGAATAAATTATAAAACTCTTTATCCCTTTCATAATTTACTCATTGACATCCTTAAATATTATACTAAATATAGTAATTTAAAATCATATATAATCAAATTACTTTGGTGATCTTATCACCATAATAATTAAATCACCATAATAATCTTAAAAATGATATCAAATATTGCTTAAATAAATTATAATAATACAATATCTTAACTTTTTTCAACAAAAAAAATTTACAATAACAAAAATAATATAACAAAATACCTTATTACTCCATGTAAAACTCCCTAGTTCAGTCATGGTGTCATTGATTTCCCTTAACTCAACCCTTCGATACTTTTGTTTACAGAAGATTCCTCAATTTTCATTAAAAAAACTTTCATGCATGAGACAACAAATTAAAGAATTTACAAATAAAAAAAAATTGTTGTGTACTAAGAACATCTTAAATTATAAGCTGAAAGAATTTAACTATTAAAAAATTTTCTTCTTGAAGATAATTACTTACTACAATTAAACAATTACCTCTACCTTTTAGTTAGAAAATCAATAGTTAGGTGAAGGGTGTCGACATAAGGGCTCAATTTTCAACACTTTGAAACTGCCCTTAAATCCAAATCAAAAAAGGAAAGATTGGCTGAAACCAGAATATAATTGGAGCTATGCACATGAATGCTATGGTTAAGTTAATTTTATGAATCAAACACTACAACAATGACTTGCCTTTTTCACTAACCTTGATAGTAGTTTATACAGAGCCATCCCAACTGGATGGGATGGCTCACCCCGTTGATGTGGTGCTTTCCTGTAAAATAACAACATATTATATGATTTAGGTTTTGTCTCTAACTTTTTTTATGGTTTTAAAATATACATTTAAAATTTTATATTTCTTTAAAATATGAAAACAATTTCTTTTATAAAAAAGAATGTTAGTAAGGATATTATAGGTTTTACTCTAACCAACCTGATAAATTGTCTTTCTTTTAATTCTCTCTTTGAATTTTTTAATATAAAATAAATCATAATTAAAAAAAAAAAAACTTAACCTTTAATAATTGGAGTGTAAATCATAATCAGGTAGACACTAATTAGAAAATAGAATTGTAATCATGTTTTGAATCTCCTCCCTTTGACCAAATAAACCATAAAATTTTCAAAGAATAAAGCCCACTGTTTTGGAAACTTCCTTGACAAAATTTTATCATCAGAATCGATTGGCATGGTATTAGCCGCGTAGGGCCACACCATTTCGATGAATTAAGCAGTCAAAGGAAAATAGCATACACAGATTGAACATAAATAAATAAAATGAAACTAGTCAATTTTGCTTTGCACCCATGCCCATTTCCTAACGAAATCTGCTCAGCTGTCACCCACCTCCTACGATTGACAAATTCAATTTCTTGGAGTTTCTTTACGTCCAAAATTTCAAAGGGCATGAATTTGAAACAATATTGATGCTTATCCCATCATACTTTTAGTTCATTTACCAATTAGAAAAGTAAAAAAAATATTATCACATTCTTTTAGTATTACAATTCTAGGTTATGCAAGTGTGCTAATCATTTTTTTGTCAGAAGTATATATATCATTAAAAATGAAATAACGAATTCATTATTTTTAATTGATTTATACATAATTTATAAAGTTGTATTTAGTAATAATGAAATTTAAATTTTATTACCTATTTCTTTCTTAAATTTGTGATTTTTTGTAAAAAAAATGAAATAGAAAAAATAAATATTTTTTCTTTGTGCTAGTTGGCGAGTAGCAACATAATCCATAGATTTATTTCTAGTTAGTAAAGATGCTTTATCTTTATTATTATTATTATTATTAGTAGAAAAGTCCTAACTACCAAAACAAATGAAAATGGGAACATTGGTCCAAAAACTTTTGATAGCATAAGCATATGCCATAACAAAACCACATGTTTAAAAGTCATTAACCACGAATTCAAAAACGTTAACTTTCCTCCATTAATGTCAACTGGTCAACATCGAACCTTCGCTATAAAGTTGTCTTCTTCCTGCAATTGTGATTTCAGAGTTTAATTTCAGAGTTCTACTTGACAAGAAAACTTCGGAAGAAGAAAGAGAAGAAAGAGCGAGTAGTGATGGAAGGTTTAATTCCATATCTCATCAATGCCGTGAGGAAGCAAAAACCTGGCCACCATTACAGGTCAATGTCCATGGGGTCTAGCCGTGGCTACCATTTGTTAATGGGACAGTCGCAGGAGGAGTCCGTGGAGGGCTCGTCTCACAGGCGAACAAGGTCAGAGTTCCAGCCTCCAACCGTGGAGCTTCTTGAGCAGAGGTCAGGTCTTGATTTCCTCAGCCCAAAGGGCTACAACAACAGTCCTTCTGTAATCTACCCTTCAATGGTTGGTGGCTCAAATGTTGGTCCCTACGCTCATCATCAGCAAACTTCCAAGGTGAATAATATTGTTCATGTTTCCAATGTTTGACGACCATGATTTATCAATGCAAGAGTGTCGTAAAACGGGGTAAAGTTTTTCCTGGCAAATGATGTCTTTGCCTTTTATTGTACATTCAAGCAGTTTTACATTAGTGTGATAACTGATTAAATTGTGCTTTTGATGGATCTGTTACTATTGATGATCATTTGGAATATCTTGTCATTTCCTGCCTTATTTGGAATATCTTGTCATTTCCTGCTTGGAAATCATCTTAATTTGTGTTATCCAACTTCATAAATATGAATCCAACCTTTAAGGAGCTTCCAATTTCTCAGATAATCCTTTTCCTTTAGCAACAAGGTAGAAAAAATATTCTCAGCCATATTCAGTAATTCTTGTTCTTTCTTCTGAAATCTGAATCCACCAAGCGTGAATTGTCAACGTAAGTGTGAGAATATCACGAACCGTCGCATAAACGCGTTTGCAAATCCAATCAGAAACTGTTAAGAAAAGAAGAAGACGAATCCAAGATAGTATGAACTAGTGTTTGACATGGACTTGTCAAAGCTCCCGAAGTTGAACGACACCGTTTGGGCTCAAAACAGGCCAAATTTTCTCCATCAGAGAATTTTTTTGAGGCTTTAATTGGTAAAGAAAATAAAAAGAAGTGAAAAAAATTTTAACCCAGTACTTTTATAAGTAATAAAGTAGGAGAAAATGGTAAGATTGAGACAGCTTGAATCCCAATCAACAGCGTGTCATCTGAGTATCAATTGTCACTCATCACTGCGTTGATGGTTGGAAACTTGCCAAACTAAGGTCCCAATCCACCAAACAAGTTGCGTAAGGCCCTTCCGTAAATTGATTGAGGCTCATCAGGTAAGAGGGTAGGCATATAGTATCATACATTAGACTACCTAATACATTAGCAGCACCAATCCTCTATCTAAATGAACGAGAACCAGAAGCTCCTGTACAAAGCAAAATACCACTGTCGACATTCAATCATTCCATGACATGCCACCGTCCAGAATCATGAATGTAACGTCCTGCTTCAATCATGTTGCTAGCTTTTCATATTTACCGCGAATCAGATTTACAGTTGTAGTTCATAAGCAATGCACAATTTCACACTAGAAACAGCAAAGAAACAAATTCATTCTTCTAATTTCAAATGATAATGCCTCCAAGGCTAGGGCTTCTAAGATTTTATCCACGAGTTTCCCTGTCTCTAAGTGAAATTTACTACATTCTAATATAGAGACAAAATCGATACACATCTAAATTGTTACATGTGACCTTATGATGCTAATTTGATGTATATTCAAGACCTTCGACGTCACAAGATAGTTAACCCACTTCTTGCAGTAGCACCATTCTGATATGGTTACTTCAAAGTCATCTTCACGTGCATGATTGGTAAACTAGCCACAAATTAGAAGGTAAGAAGCCACAATGCACCACGTGTTAAATGTAGATGCTGTGAAATTTTGAGGGAGAAAGAATCTAATAGCAATAATGAAATTTATTACCTATTTATAATTGATTTATACATAATTTATAAAGTTGTATTTAGTAATAATGAAATTTAAATTTTGTTACCTATTTCTTTCTTAAATTTGTGATTTTTTGTAAAAAAAATGAAATAGAAAAAATAAATATTTTTTTTGTGCTAGTTGGCGAGTAGCAACATAATCCATAGATTTATTTCTAGTTAGTAAAGATGCTTTATCTTTATTATTATTATTATTATTATTATTATTAGAAAAGTCCTAACTACCAAAACAAATGAAAATGGGAACATTGGTCCAAAAACTTTTGATAGCATAAGCATATGCCATAACAAAACCACATGTTTAAAAGTCATTAACCACGAATTCAAAAACGTTAACTTTCCTCCATTAATGTCAACTGGTCAACATCGAACCTTCGCTATAAAGTTGTCTTCTTCCTGCAATTGTGATTTCAGAGTTTAATTTCAGAGTTCTACTTGACAAGAAAACTTCGGAAGAAGAAAGAGAAGAAAGAGCGAGTAGTGATGGAAGGTTTAATTCCATATCTCATCAATGCCGTGAGGAAGCAAAAACCTGGCCACCATTACAGGTCAATGTCAATGGGGTCTAGCCGTGGCTACCATTTGTTAATGGGACAGTCACAGAAGGAGTCGGTGGAGGGCTCGTCTCACAGGCGAACAAGGTCAGAGTTCCAGCCTCCAACCGTGGAGTTTCTTGAGCAGAGGTCAGGTCTTGATTTCCTCAGCCCAAAGGGCTACAACAACAGTCCCTCTGTAATCTACCCTTCAATGGTTGGTGGCTCAAATGTTGGTCCCTACGCTCATCATCAGCAAACTTCCAAGGTGAATAATATTGTTCCTGTTTCCAATGTTTGACGACGATGATTTATCTATGCAAGAGTGTTGTAAAACGGGGTAAGGTTTTTCCTGGCAAATGATGTCTTTGCCTTTAATTGTACATTCAAACAGTTTTACATTAGTGTGATAACTGATTAAATTGTGCTTTTGATGGATCTGTTACTATTGATGATTATTTGGAATATCTTGTCATTTCCTGCTTGGAAATCATCTTAATTTGTGCTATCCAACTTCATAAATATGAATCCAACCTTTAAGGAGCTTCCAATTTCTCAGATAATCCTTTTCCTTTAGCAACAAGGTAGAAAAAATATTCTCAGCCATATTCAGTAATTCTTGTTCTTTCTTCTGAAATCTGAATCCACCAAGCGTGAATTGTCAACGTAAGTGTGAGAATATCACGAACTTTCGCATAAACGCGTTTGCAAATCCAATCAAAAACTGTTAAGAAAAGAAGAAGACGAATCCAAGATAGAATGAACTAGTGTTTGACATGGACTTGTCAAAGCTCCCGAAGTTGAACGACACCGTTTGGGCTCAAAACAGGCCAAATTGTCTCCAGCAGAGAATTTTTTTGAGGCTTTAATTGGTAAAGAAAATAAAAAGAAGTGAAAAAAAATTTAACCCAGTACTTTTATAAGTAATAAAGTAGGAGAAAACGGTAAGATTGAGAGCTTGAATCCCAATCAACAGCGTGTCATCTGAGTATCAATGTTAACTCATCACTGCGTTGATGGTTGGAAACTTGCCAAACTAAGGTCCCAATCCACCAAACAAGTTGCGTAAGGCCCTTCCGTAAATTGATCGAGGCTCATCAGATAAGAGGGTAGGCATATAGTATCATGCATTAGACTACCTAATACATTAGCAGCACCAATCCTCTATCTAAATGAACGAGAACCAGAAGCTCCTGTACAAAGCAAAATACCACTGTCGACATTCAATCATTCCATGACATGCCACCGTCCAGAATCATGAATGTAACGTCCTGCTTCAATCATGTTGCTAGCTTTTCATATTTACCACGAATCAGATTTACAGTTGTAGTTCATAAGCAATGCACAATTTCACACTAGAAACAGCAAAGAAATAAATTCATTCTTCTAATTTCAAATGATAATGCCTCCAAGGCTATGGCTTCCAAGATTTTATCCATGAGTTTCCCTGTCTCTATGTGAAATTTACTACATTCTAATATAGAGACAAAATCGATACACATCTAAATGTTACATGTGACCTTATGATGCTAATTTGATGTATATTCAAGACCTTCGACGTCACAAGATAGTTAACCCACTTCTTGCAGCAGCACCATTCTGATATGGTTACTTCAAAGTCATCTTCACGTGCATGATTGGTAAACTAGCCACAAATTAGAAGGTAAGAAGCCACAATGCACCACGTGTTAAATGTAGATGCTGTGAAATTTTGAGGGAGAAAGAATCTAATAGCAATGCCTGACAGCAGAGAAAGAGAGGTTGTTAACTAGTTGCATACTAGCAATTCAATCTCAACTATTCATACTTTTAAAAGTCTTACCTGAAAGGGGTTGGCACTTCAAATGCGTAGATCTTCTATGTCAGTTAAGAGACCTGTATTTTCATGAGATCTCTTATCAGGTAGATTCACCACCAGCTGACCACATGCACCACTTATGTCCTGGCCCATTTGCTTACGAACTGTTGTCCTGATGTTATAAATGCCCCTAAGAATTCTCTGGAATTCTGATACTCGCTGGTCACTACCAGTTCTGAATTGACTTAACCCACCGATTGGATTGAATGGTATTAAATTTATGACCTGATTCAAAAGTCACCTACTCAAATTCAAAACCTCAGTAAGGGGAGGTTAACAAGAGCATGGCAGCTTAGAGCTTATGAACTGATAAAACTAAAAATATGATACATGTTTTGTAAACTAGCTGATATGCTGCTCACCATAAAAATATTTTGCATTTTTGGCAGTCCGAGACTCCCAGTAACCTAATTCCTCGCCAATAAGTGTGGCTGGCATTCAAGAATATATTTGAGGACATTAAAGAATCACCAATAATGTCCTACCGAATCCCCATGGACCACCCTTATTCCCCCACACCCACCTCAAACTCTTGAGAAAAAAGAAACCTTACTCACTCCCCTCCCCCAACCAAAAAAAAAAAATATGTAGATAGACACACATGTACAAATGCATACAAATAGTGAGGGAACCAAAAAACCATCAGCATATATGCTTAAATTAGGAGCTCACCACTTGAAAAGTTTCCAGCAATTTACCAAGCTGGTGTGCATGCCGCTCTTCATCATTCACCCCATCAAGCATGATGCACTCAATGAATATTTTTTGCTGACTGAAAGTTTACGACCAAAAATTAAGGCTCTCAGAATGACTGCAGAAGTAAAAATTTCAAGACCATAATGTAGTTATACGAAGAAATATTTACAAACTGCTGCTACCTGTTGCTTTGATATGCTTGCAGTGCTGTCATAAGTTTTTCCAAAGGAAAAGCTCTTGCTGAAGGCATTATCTGACATCGGATCTCTTGAACTGGTGCATGCAATCATGCTGCTAGGTTCAAACCAGGTAAATCACTATGAAGCTTGTTGATAGCATGAATAATCCCAACCTACATTAAATGATGTGACAAAAAAACCTGCATTAAATGAGATGCAATCACAATGCTAGTATGTAGGGTGTTTCCTGCAGTCATAAGAAATTTGTTCTTTTCCAAAGAAAGTATTCATTTCTTTAACCCTCCAAATCAATAAAAACTCATTTAAGAAGAAAAGGAGACAATATTACAAACCCTAAAATTCTCCACTTAGTCAACTTGACCATATTTTAATCACATAGAATAACAGAACTCTCCATGGCCAATCAATTTCAAATACTGGAAATGATTTCTTTCTCCAATTCAGTATCATTTGTCAGTAGATTTCACTCTTTGTAAAAAGCAAAGAAAAGCTGTATCCAGACTCAGACAGGTGAAATAAGTGCTGCCAATTGAATGCTATGGCATTGCAAGAAAAAAAAAATCCCAGAGAATAAAAAGATGATATACATTATGAATATCTACCATAACAAAATTTGGATTTTGGAGGAAATACCGTTGATACAGTGATTCTCTTTGTTGACAGCTGAAATGGTTTTCCTTTTATGACACGAATAGCTTCCACCAAGGCAGTATAGTTATTCAATGGTTCTCCCATTCCCTAAAAAATATAATAGGAAGGAAATTTCAACCATATTTCAAAAAAAAAAAAAAAAAAGCTTTTACTATACAACTCATCAGAGCTTCACAACCATTAACAATCTCCCACTACCTTCACCACTGGCACCAACAACGTAAATGCCACCATCATAATTTTCACCAATAATACAAGATAGAGTATTATCCTTCAGAAATGGCAGCAGACAGCCAGAGAACAGGCTAACAGTAGCATAGTAATAAATAGCTTAAATGATGGTACCACCAATTAGAAATTAAAAATTATATATAATTTTAAGGTCCAAATGAACTTGCACTAATCAAAATGATCCAATGCAAAACAGAAATTGATAATCTTGATAGAAGCATTCTGGAAATCCTTCAAGGAAGCTTAAGAATAAAAAAGAAATCCCCACGAAACAGAATAGTTTATGCTTCGCATAAAGAACTTAATTTTACAACTTTATATAACAAAAGTTTCACAAAACAGAAGTAGCATGAAAGTAAAATAAATTACCATGAAAACAACATTGCGTATGTTAGTCAAACGAAAGGCATGAACCAGTTTCTCCACAATTTCTCCCGAGGTTAAATTGTTCTTAAAGCCCATAGTTCCAGTGGCACAAAATTTGCAACACATTTTGCATCCAACCTATAACAAAAATAAAGAAGAAAAGAAAGAAAATTTTTTGCAGAATTTAAGGAACATTACCAAACATTTTACTTTCAGAAGCAATCGTTTAAAGCAAATACCTGAGACGAAATGCACAATGTTGACCTAGGACCGCCAGGACGAGGTTTACCTCCATATTTACCTAAACGGGTATCATATGTCATAATCACTGCCTGTACAAAAGCTCCATTCTACTAACATAATAGAAAGGGTCACAAAATTTTGCACTAAAAAGTTAAAATTAAAAAAAAAGGCGATAAATTGGTAATTAAAGATTCTAGTTCTAGGAGAAATGCACTATTCTTGTAACGAAAAAGACCTGGAGTCTGATAAGGAGCTTGGTGGTGACGCCGTCGGTGGAGGGGAGAACAGAGTGAACGGTCGAAGTGAGGGGCTTGAACTTCAAGCAAAGAAGAGGGTAAGCAGAGGAGGGCAGATCGGGAACTTCGTCCAGTTCGCACCCAGGCCTTCGGAACACATAACTTCATCAATCATAAATTCCAAATTCCCAATTATAAAAAAATTGTGGAGAAAGAGGAGGAAAGAGCAAATTACTTCCAAATGGAAGTAATGAACTGAGGGTTGATCCCGGCATCGTTAAAGTGGGCCCTAAGCTCCGAAGCTTCGAACACCGACCGATGCGTTGCCGTTCTATTTATGCTGAGGCAGCCGCTTCCTTTCTTTTTGTAGCCGGTATAACTTCTGCGATTTGCTCGAACAGGTAAAATACAGGAAGAGACATCAGTTATGCAAACTGATGTCTTTTTTTCTTATTTTGAGGGTTCCTATTAACGACGACGTTTTGCTTGAGTCAACAAATATTACTGCATCGCTATTAAATATAAAAGCAATGATCAAATTGTTGTATTTTATGACACTACGATTTTGCAGGAACCAATTGTTCATGGACAAAGCGCCCAAAGGTCCAAGTTCTATCGTTCCACTACTACAAAAGAGTTGCAATCGTAAACAGATAGACACGCTTTGCACCTGAAATACAACACAACCGAATAAAGCAAAAAAAAAAAAAAAAAAAAGGGTTTTGAAAAAGGTTTGATCAAAGACCCTTGACCTTGGATAATCTAATCAAATCAAAGGGCCACTAAAAGCATTGCTTGAGCTCTAGGAAGCCAAGAGGGACTCCACCTTTGCAATCTGATCCTCTTCGTTCTTTCTGGGTGGACTCTTGTTGGCCTCGTCAAACAAATCATGCTTCCACTTCTCAACACGAGTACCACCTGAACGATACCCCTGCCTTCCACTGAATCTATCTCTTCTCCTGAAATCACCACCACCAACTCCAGGCCTTTCACGCGATGAAAATCCACCTCTGGGTGCTTCTCTTCTGTTTGGTACCTGATCTCCAGCAGTGAGTCTATCCTGTCTGTCCAAATGTTGGGGGTTGCGGTCCCTGTCCACTCTTCTTTCACTTCCTATAACATGTCTTCTTTCACTTCCTATAACATGGTGACCAGAATGGCTAGCCTTTTCTGGCTCCTTTGTTGTGTTGTCAGTACTTTGAGTAGCCGCTGGTATCTTTTTCTCGCTAAATGCAGGTCGTTTCCTGGTAGGTGGTGGCTGTGGTAGTGGATCAGCCTCCATTTCGAAATACCTATCATGGCGCCAATCACCATTGCCATCCCCTTTGGTTTGTGGTTTCTCATCTCTTTGCCTCCTTTCATATGTTTTAGTCTCCCTTTCATCATGCTGATCCTTTGCATCCCTCCCTCCACGCTCTGAAAAGTGAAAAACAAATTGTTGACTAATAATTTTCAAGAGAACACTGCTTTTTTTTTTTTTTTAATAAGAAGAGACTACTGTTAAAGCTTCCCATAAACCCTTCCCCCCAACATAAACATAATACAACTCTTTTGACAAGTAAAATCTGTAAGATGAATATGAAGGCTGACACAAGTTGGTAAACATGATCATATAAAGTGAAATAGAAAGTAGGAAACAAAGACCAAGGAAGGAAACAACTAACCAGCAGCTGCTCTCCGACCAAAACTTCTACCAGCTTGCGCGGCATTACCACGCTCATCATGCTGTTATAAGACATGCACAGGCAAGCCTAAGATTGTTATATACATGGACCATCCAAAGTGGGGCCGAACAAGAATTCCGCTACATCAGCCCAGAAAAAAGGTTTGCACACACTGAATAACAACCAAATTATTAAACTCAAGAGCAATGCAACAGATGACTAGTAATCATTATTCAGCTCCAAATCAAATCATGCTCCATGGTCCAAACTAGCAATTCTATAGGCTCACAGGTAGATGCATAGGGATGACTAGTTTATCCATTTGCAAAGGTTTATGCAACATAATAAGCTTGTTTGACGAACCTAGGAAAGTCAAATCCCCATTTGTTTCTGATAGGAGGTTATGCAAAAATTCATCAATCATATTTAGACAATTTCTGAAATCCGCAAGGGTAGCATTTAATGAGATCTAACATAAATTGACACTGACTAAATTTTTCAATGCCCCATTAATATATTATCAGGATAATTAAACCCAAAACTGCAAAAATGATCAATGTTATTCAACAGACATACTACAAGACCATAGATGGAAAGTTATATTCCTGAACTGCTAGGAGAGCAGATAGATGTTCAGTTTTATTCATAATTTCCTACATAAAACCATCACTGTTCCATGGTTGCCACATTGTAGGCAATCCACAGCTTCAGGAGTTGAAAGTCCACAGCAAAAAGGGTTCAAACGATAATTAAAAAAAAAAAAGATTAGACTAAACCCAATAATCATACAAAGAACATATAGCAAGAAACAAAAAGGATACATGCCGAGGAAATTATATTGGATACAAAAACCTGAAAATATGATCTGGACCGAGGTACTTCAGTTGGATCAGAAGAATTTTTAGTCCCTTGATGGTGTCCATTGTTTTTCCTATCTGATTCCTTATTAACAGTCCCACTGTCGATCTTAGAAGAATCATGAGCTGACGAGGTCTCAAGGGGCAAAGCATCTTGCAACCGACGCCGCTGCCTTTCACCCTGGTCTGCCCTGTCTCCAACATCATTGTTGGAGACCACCCTTTCAGTCTCAGGTTTTCCGTCCCTCCTAGACCTCTTAGGACTAAACAAAAACAACAACAAAATATGATTACGATTATTAAACTCTATCATTGAAAACTTTAAACAATATTGAAGACCCAATTGAATACATTGAGATAATCTTACAATTCAAGGCCACATTTGGTATCCAATCAAACGTTGGAAAATAACAGAGAGAAGTAAAGAGAAGTGATTACCTGGGTTCTCGGTCGAACCTTGAACGGTGCCGTCTGGAGTCGGAATCTCGACCCTCTCTACGCGACATTGCCCGAGCTTTCCAACTTTGGAAGAGAGAAAATTTCTAGGGCTGCTTTGCTTTCAGTTGGATAGATCCTAGTGGATGGGCAGGGTTTTGTTCTGATAGAATCCCGTTTCTTTTTAATCCTACAACTTAAATTACATCATTTCATCTTCACCGTTCGATCACTTTTTCTATACTTGAAAAATCGTGGGCTTTTTTTATTTATCCAAAAAGACAAAAAACTCGTGGGCTGTTTTTATTTATCCAAACATGGGCCTGTTTTAGATATAAGGACATCCATTTATAAAATGAGATTGATTCCGTTTCAAAGTAAAATGATTTTTAAGTTATTTTTAGTGTTTTTTTTCTCTTTTTGTGTTTGGATATAAAAAATGATTAAATTAACTAAAAATGATTTTTTGGTCAAGTAAATAGCACAAATTTGAAGTAAATGTTGAATTTTTAGTCTGAATTCCAGACAACAATCTACAAATTCTCTTAAACCCATCATACACACGACTAAAGATGATACTGAGATGGATTTTTGCTTGCTTTGACTCTCATCAGGTTTCATAAATTATATATTTGATTCAATTTGATTTAATATTAAAATCTTATTTTTTTCATATCCAATTTATATACGTATAAAATTATAATTGATTTGATTTGAAATTAATTTAATATAATATTAATAAAATATTATTTTTAATATAAATTATATCTTAATAATATATAAATATAATAATTTTATTAATATAATACATATATATAAATATAAATAAATAATAAAAAATATATTTTTAGATATACATTAAATCAGATTGAGACGAATTTATCTAAAACTTGATTCCGATCCAACTCTAATTATTTTTCAAAAAAATTCAACCCAATTCAAAACCTAATTTTCAAAAAAAAAAAATACACTTTATAAAATCGAGTTAAATCAAAACTCAATGGATTAGAATATATTTACCATCCTCACTCACAATCCAGCTTAGTTAACATATAAAAAAAAATAATTCCGTTTAAATATTTCAATAAAAAAAATTTACTCTAATAATTTTAAGAGCACGGGTAAAGTTTTGACAGTGATATGTATTTTTTTAAAATAGTCAGCTTATATATTAAAAGAGGCTAATTAATTAATAAATACACATTGAAAACTTTTCTATCCAGGAAACCATTGTAATACATACTATATATATATATATATATGGAAGCTAAAAGAATAAAATATAGTAATATATTTAAGAGTGAATCAAAACAATATTATTTAGAAAAGATTTTATGTTTAAATATTTCCTAGTTAAAAATACTTCCTAGAAATAAAATAAAAAGTTTCCAAATCAAATAATTAAAATTTGGTGTCATGATCATGACCTTGATTTGGCATGGAAATATATGAAGAAATATTCTTTGTATCTTTTTCTACATACCACAACTATATAAAAAAAAAAGAAAAAACAATGAATATTTCTCATTTTTAGGCCCCAAGTTTTCTTTTTGCTACATATTTTCATTTGACAGTACTAACTTGGTTATCAATGAGTTAATTGCTAAATTGAATTGAAATTGAATCTAAAATTAAAAGTCTCAAGTTCAAACTAATTTAAAAGGTAAAAAAAAAATTTTTTTATTCCATAAAGAAATAGATTCATTTCTAATTTTGATTTCTACTTTTATTACTCCACTAGTTTTAAATTTGTATAATACACGAAAATAATTATATATAAAAATTTAATTATAATATAATTAATAAATTTATATAAGAATAAAAAAATTTTAAGATATATATAAAATAAGATATTTTTTATTTTAAATGATATGAGTACTTTTGACATGATTTTTTTTGAAAATATATAAGCTATCTAAAATTAAAAATATATATATGAAATATTGCATAAAAATGAAAAAAGTAACTTATAATTATATATAATTCATAATAAAAACACACACAATATTAAAATAAGAATAAAATTTTTTAAAAAATATATATGCACATAGACATTTTTTTTTTATTTTAAATGACATACATACATTTGAGAAGTTTTTTTTTTTTGAAAATATATAACTTATCTAAAATTTTAAAAAAAATTCATATGAAATGTTGCATAAAAATGGAGAAAAAAAAAGAATATATATATATATATAATTCATAATAAAAACACACACAATATTAAAATAAGAATAAAATTTTTTTAAAATATATATGCACATAGACATTTTTTTTTTAAATGACATACATACTTTTGAGAAGATTTTTTTAAAATATATAACTTATCTAAAATTAAAAAAAGAATTCATATGAAATGTTGCATAAAAATGGAGAAAAAAAAAAAGAAAATAACTTATAATTTTATATAATTCATAATAAAAACACACACAATGTTAAAATAAAAATACCACTAATTTGGTTTTAATGTAAGTTTAATTCATTCAGAATATAAGATATATATATATATATATATATATTAATACAATTCCATCTATTCGAAAAAAACATACATAAAATTTTATATCTTATATAAATATATATAAAAATCAAACCCTTTGATAAAAAAGAAAATAGTACATGATAACTTATATTTTTTATATGTGGATATGTTTAAAAATTACCATATGTTCTCTAATAAATGCATTTTATTTATTTAAAACATTTTTATAATTTTTATAGTAATATTTTTATTACTTAAAAAATAATTAGTTAGACTAAATTTTTTAATTTCATTTTTTTATTACTTATTATATTATATGGTTAATAATAATAATTTTTAATACATTTACAATAATTTTTTTATAATAATATAAATCAAGTGTTATTTCAAAAAGAATACCAAGCAAATTGAATTTGATTATTCTCCAACATTGTTTTACTTCAATTTTATTTCTACTATCTTATAAAAAATTTATTTTATAGTCTTGCTTATTATTTTTTTTGCAAGTTTATTGAGATTTTACTCTTTTTTTTTGTTCATGCAATGTTAGGTTTTATTTTTAGAATAGCAATTTTATCAAATATATATTTTAATATAATTTTTTTCCTTTCTAATTTATAATAAAGATAAATTTTTTATATTTTTTTATATATATGTTGAATGCGATGTTGTTAAAAAATTATTTTCTTTTGCGAGATATTAATTAGCATAAGTATAATGATTTTGTTTTATTTATGAGATTACTCGATAAAATTATATTAATTTGTAAGGTTTTATAATCAAATGTAAAAACGATCAATTAATTTGCATGCTATGCATTGGGCAATTATGATTGATTAATTGGTTGCGTATAATATTCTCACAAACCCATGAGATTCAGATCCAACTCAAGCCGACACAAAAAAAAAAATAAAAATTATATATAAAATAAGTAATTGCATTTAAATATTTTAATAAAAAAATTTACCCTAATAATTCTAAGAGTACGGATAAAGTTTTTGACAATGATATATATATTTTTTACAATAGTCAGCTTATATATTAAAAAAACCTAATTAATTAATGAAGACACATTAAAAACTTTTCTAGGAACCATTGTAATGTATACTATTTATATGGAAGCTAAAAGAAGAAAATATAGTAATATATTTAAGAGCGAATCAAAACAATATTATTTAGAAAAGATTTTCTATACATATATTTATTAATTAAAAAAACTTTATAGAAATAAAAATAAAAAGTTTCCAAATCAAATAATTAAAACTTGCCGTCATGATCATTACCTTAATTAGGCGTGGATATATATGAAGAAATTTTCTTTTAAAAATTTGTGTATTTTTTTCTACATGACCACATCTATAAAAAAAAGTTGAAAAAACAATGAATATTTCCCACTTTTGGGCCCCAAATTTTCTTTTTGCTTCATATTTTCCTATCACAGTATTAACTTGGTTATCAATGAGTTACTAAATTATATTAAAATTGATTCGAAAATTAAAAATAGTTCAAACTAATTCAAAAGACAAAAAAAAAAAAAAAAAACCGTTGATTTGAAAAAAAAATGATAGTTGATAACAATGAAGATGTTTAGCTTCTTTTTTTATTCAGTATAACACTAACATGGTAAGAATTAGAAAGGGCGAAAATAATGAAAATGAATCTTTCTTTTTCAATTAATATAAAAGAGTCAACCATTTTCAACACATAATTGGAATTTAGAAGAATCAAAGTTGATTATCTCGATTTTAATTTGAGCTTGAATTCATAAAAATTAATAAATAAAAAGATTCATTTCTACTTTTGATCTACACTTTTATTATACCATTGAAAATTAAAAGGTAAAATATTAAACAAATTCCAAAAATTAATGTGGCTACCAGAAACCCTACTTCATAATAATATATATATATATATATACATGAGCACGTTTCTCTTTGGTTTCTCATCATCCATTTCTATACATACATATATATGTATATATATATTATACATATTTACATATATATATTTATATATATGAGCACGTTTCTCTTTGTTTTCTCATCATCCTTTTCTATATGAGTTCTGTCTGCAGTTCCTCCACAGAAAATTCTAAAGGTGACTTTCATTCCCTTTCTCCATATTATATATATACATACACACACACACATATATATATATAAATGAGCACGTTTCTCTTTGTTTTCTCATCATCCACTTCTATATGAGTTTCTGTCTGCAGTTCCTCCACAGAAAATTTTAAAAGTGACTTTCATTCACTTTCTCCATTATATATATATATATATATTATATATATATATATATATCCACAGAAATTTCTAAAAGTGACTTTCATTCACTTTCTCCATTATATATATATATATATATATGCGTGTGTTTATATTTATATATTTTTGTCTTTTACTCATTTCAGTTTTTTATATGTGTTTATGTTCCCATGAAGTGGTGCTTGTATGCACATGCAACATTTTCATTTAATCATAACTTGAATTTTTTTTTTCATTTATTGATACTTTTGATTTTGTGTCTTCTACTTTGTAATATAATGCAAAAATATGGAATTCTGGACTTATATATTTGCTTTAGAAAACCCTAAGTATGAAATTTCGGACTGATATTTTCTTTTTTCTTTTTTTTTTTATATAGTAAATTATAATTGCTATTAATATATTATTATATTTAGCTTTATATATGTTTATATATTTTTATTAAAAAATTGATTGATTTGTTTTATAATTTTGAGTTTCTAAATTTGGAATTGAATTATTTGACCTTTTTTTTTTATATGTTGGGTTTCTTTTTTTAGTTTTTCTAAATAATAATTATTTATAGTTAAAATAATTCATATTATATTTATATGTACCTTTATGTTTATTATTTTTTAAAACTTTGGATTAATTTGTTTTAGTAGATTTGGGTTAGATTGTAAGAAAAAAATTGGAGTTTGCTTTTGGTGGGATTACTTTTGTAGGAGATATTTTTATTACAAATATACAAAGTATAATTATTTAACAGATTAATTATATTTGTATCTAAACAAAATTACTTTGTTTCACAAATACAATATTTGCTGATAATGCATAGAAATCAAATAATGTTGGAAGAGCATTTCTGAAAAAAAAAAATTTCAAATCAAATAATTGAAACTTGGAATCGTCTGCTAGGTGTGGGGCATTAAGAACATACCTTTGAAGGAAAATATAGGTGAAGATCGATCGTTGGAAATTCCCGTCTGTCACTTCATCAGTTGGCACCTCTTAACATTATTAACATTTCACTTGCACTAAAATCTCCAATTCTTTAATCTTCCCTTGTAGGTATATGGGGGGAAGACAAATTTAATATGATCATAACATCGTAATGATTAAATCCTTAATGTTTGTTTGGTATGAAAGATGAAAAAGATGACGATAAAAAAATATTATTATATTGTTGTAGCAAGCTTTGCTTATCACTTCTTTCTTTTCCCACTGCATGAAATTTCAGGTTGAGACTGTCAAGCTATAGCTTTCACATAATTAAACAATGGAAAACAATCTGATTATTGTGCTGTTGATCTTATGTACTCTCCACTTTTCAGGTTTGTTCATTTCCTATAATTTTTACACCTTTTTTTTTCTTGTAGTTCAGTTTGTTATTTATACATCACTGCAGTTTTGATAATTTGATCTATGTGCAAAAGGAATACTATATAATTGGTAACTGTTAATGGTTCTTGCATGCCAATTCCAATATGAACATTTAACTTTCAATCCTTTCTATCACCCTAACTGTAAAAAGAGGGGGAAAAGGTGTATTCCTATATACAATGAGGCTCATAATCATGTCCGCATAGTTAGTGCGCTTACATACATTTACTAATGCTTCATTTGGATGGCCGGTGTGATCAGTCCCAAAACGGTGTGGTGAGAATCTCTTTTCATGGACTATCCAAATGAAGCCTAACTACTTGATTAGCTGTTTTTTCTCCTCCCTAATTTTTTTATTATATTAAGAAATGAAATAACATATGGCAATAGCTATTTTGCTACAGTACTGTTGGTAAGTAATGGAAGAAAATTTTAAAGTTTCAGTAAATAAAAAAATATTGAATTGTTTTGCAGGGTTTGAAGCTAATGCATTGTCTTATGATTATACAGCCAGCATTGAGGCAAGCTTTCCTTAATGATGAGTGTGAACAAAGTCTTTTGATAGCATCAAATCTATACATTTTGCTTCCTTTTTTGTTCATTTCCAGTGCTTGGAAAATCCTGACAAACCTCTGTACGGTGGAGGAATCGTCTTGAATCCAGAGCTAAATGTGGGCTTGGAAGGATGGCATGCATTCGGAGGTGCAAAGATGAAACATATTGAACTTGCTGGCAACAAATTCGTTGCTACTCATGGAAGGAATCAGCCAAGTGATAGTATCTCACAGAAGCTTTATTTGCAAAATGAGATGCTCTATTCTTTCTCTGGTGCGCAATTTTACATATACACAAATACTTATAAATGCTATTCTCATTTCTTATATTAATGCTTATCTGGTTCATTGAAATTACTTTGTTCAATATAATGCAGGAAAAGGCTGTTGAATTTTAATAGTTTCAACTTGACTATATACTTTTACCTTAGTGCAGCTTGGATACAGGTAAGTGAAGGAAATGCTCCTGTAGCTGCCGTTTTCAAAACAGCAACAGGGTTCAAACATGCTGGTGCAGTTGTTGCTGAATCCAAGTGCTGGTCTATGCTTAAGGGTGGCTTCACTTCAGATGCCTCTGGCCCAGCCGAGCTTTACTTTGAGGTGTGGTATTTTTATTAGTTATTTTTTATTGTCCAAATTAAAGGAAAACTCATATGAGCTTTTTAATCTATTTAGAGCAAGAATACATCAGTCGAAATTTGGGTTGATAGCATTTCACTCCAACCATTTACCCAAGAAGAGTGGACATCCCACCAAGATCAAGGTATTAAAAAGGTGAAAATTCCTTTATATTTTTTTCCAGGAATTCACACTTCAATTTTTCATATTGTAGATTGAATTTTATGAACCTTAATATTTGCAGGTTCGTAAAGCAAATGTGAGAATCCAAGTAGTTGATAAACAAGGCAATCCCCTGCCAAATGCTACAATTTCCATCGTACAAAAGCAATCAGGATTTCCAGTTGGTTGTGCTATAAACAAAAATATCCTGACAAACACCGCCTACCAAAATTGGTTTACCTCAAGGTTCAGATTCACGACATTTGAAGATGAAATGAAGTGGTACAGCACTGAAGGGTCTCCTGGCCATGAGGACTACTTATCCGCTGATGCCTTGCTTAGGTTTGCCAAGGAACATAACATTGCAGTTCGAGGTCACAATGTTGTCTGGGATGATCCCAAGTACCAACCAGGCTGGCTTTACTCACTTTCTCCTACTGCTCTGTCTAAGGCTGTTGCTAAAAGGATAAATTCTATTATGTCAAGATACAAGGGCCAGCTTATTTCATGGGATGTTGTTAATGAAAATCTGCATTTTTCATTCTTTGAAAGAAAGTTGGGGATGCAGGCTTCTGCAACCTTTTATAAGCTGGCTCAGGCAACTGATGGTACGGTCCCTTTATTTTTGAATGATTACAATACTATAGAGGATAGCAGAGATGGGGCATCCACACCAGCTAAGTACCTTCAAAAGCTGAGAGAAATCCAAGCTTTCCCTGGCAACAGAAATGTCAGGATGGGAATTGGGCTTGAGGCTCATTTTAATACTCCAAACCTTCCTTACATGAGAGCTTCTATTGATACTCTTGCTGCCACTGGATTGCCCATTTGGCTAACAGAACTTGATGTTCAAAACAGCCCCAATCAGGTAATCAAAAGATTGAACAGCTAATTTTCTTGGCCTATTGGTTTTAGACAAAATTTTCTTGCAAATGAATGAAACTTTTGTACACATTATATATGTTTTCTTATATGTTAACCAATTATAGTAATATTTCTTGGGAATTATGTGGGCAGGCCAAATATTTGGATCAGGTTCTGAAGGAAGCACATTCTCACCCTAAAGTGGATGGCATTGTAATGTGGGCAGCATGGAAACCACAAGGTTGTTACAGAATGTGTTTAACTGATAACAATTTCAAGAACTTGCCCACTGGGAATGTTGTAGACAACCTGTTGCACCAATGGAGTTCTAAGGCCCTGGCGGGATCGACAGACTCTGACGGTTTCTTTGAAGAATCCCTTTTTCATGGAGAGTATGAAGTCAAAATCACACATCCTTCTTCTTTGGCTCACAGCTTTGTGATCGTTTCAACTAATGCATCCCAGCAATCGCCAGTGATTTTTCAATTTTCTGTATGAGCAAGCAAGCATAATCAGTTTCATCAGGCAATATTTAAGTTATATTTAAAATTTTTACCAAGTAATTTGATTAATATAAATGCTGCGATATTCCTCCCTTGCTCAACCCATTTTTCTTTCC
The DNA here is from genome assembly GCF_002303985.1 of Durio zibethinus. The sequence goes on along the minus strand of NW_019168048.1, from coordinate 29,295,525 downwards.
ATAACCTACTAATTATATATTCATGAAAGAAGATTTGAACTCGATATCTCATTTTTAGAGATAAAATCTGTTTTTGTTAGGTCCTCTTTCGTCCCATTGTAAGATTTTCCAGTTGTACACTGCTGCAATTGATCTATGAGCATATATCGCAACAAAATTTATAACAACGAAAAGATGAGCAAGTTTTTCCTCCGAATTACAAGAAAAAAGTAATGGTTAATTCATGGGAAAAGAAAACATTGGAAACCATGTATGGTAATGATAAAAATACATATATATCTACGAGGAAGCCAGTCAGAAGCTGAAAATCAAGAGCAGTAGACAGCCGTTGAAGCCTTTCATTCAAGTTCTCATAACTATAAAACATGACACGGCGGCCACAACAAGCTTGATAGCTAAAGAACTGGCGTCTTCGAAATGGTTGCAAAGCGCATCTCCTGTAAATCCCAAAGAGTGGAAACCATGGAACGACTCCCATCATAATCAGAAACAAGATCGCCATTCCCCTGTCAATGTTGTACAGATTGATTGCAATTTGGAGTTATATATATATATATATATATATATATTAAATGAGGAGAGATTAATCTATATAGTATAATTTTTTTTATTATTATACGGTTTAATTATTAATTTTAATAAATTAAAATGATGAGATTAAATTATTTTTTAAATTTATTAAAATTAAAAATTAAAAAAAAATTACATTAATTAAGTAGAACCCTTCTCTGGGAATAAATAGTATTTTTTTAAAAAAAAATTGTATTATTTGAAAATTACAATATAGGACAAAATTTTGAAAAAATAAAATACTTGCATTATTTAATAAATTAATTTTGACCCGTTCAAAAAATAAAAAAATGAATTTTGACGGCAAAACGACGGAATTATTAGGTTTGACCGCTAAAAGGAATGTTGGTCACTCCATTTTGAACCAAGTCTTCAGCCTTCACTCTTCACAAAAGCCATTTCCCTGTCCCTCCGCTTCCGGCGAAAAGTCATGGAAATTGACCCAAAAAAAAAATCAAAAACAAATTCCATATATTCTCTTTCCTTTTCTTTTCCCCTATTTTCTGTCATCCATCGGACCGCCAACTCCTCAGAAACTAACCACTAATCGCATATAAGTAGCTGCTATGGAGCTTGACGAGTTCTCGAGTTAAGCTGTTTACAGTTAATTAATTCGTGGTGATTTTTGCTCAACAGTAAGTAAAAGTTCATCACCTGGTGATTTTTTTAATTTCTAGAGTTTTACAGAAATTCTCTGATTTTTTTAACCTGTTGGAGCCTAGGGTTAGGGTAACTTTTATAATTTATATATTATGATAAAAAAGGATTTTTTTTTTTTCACTCCATTTTGACACTTAGTTTTTTCCCGATGATGATGAGATTACCTGTATGAAATAATGTTAAAATGTCCGGATTTCGAAATAGCATGCTTAGAAATGCAGCTTAATTTTCTTATTTATTTATTTATTTATTTATTTATTTTTGGTACTCATTTGTGAGGAATGTTGTCAGAAAACAAATTGATCTGAATTTCATTAAGTTCTATATTATTGTACTCTTAACTGAAGTTGACTTGAGGTTGGATTCTGATGATCAATTATTTCAAGTTGTAAAATTTAGGGAAGGGAAACAAAAAGAAGGGGTTGGGGGCATTCCGAGAATCGAACTCGGGACCTCTCGCACCCAAAGCGAGAATCATACCACTAGACCAAATGCCCAATCTTTGACGTTTAACACAATTGGTTTTTAGTTATTAGCTCTTTTCTACAAGATCCTGCTAAATTTAGATGACTCGCTGCTAACTTGTTGCCAAGTTGTTTTGCTATTAGAATGATACCTTAGCACTTAAACAAATGGTTTAAAGATGAGCTTATTGGACTATTAGGCAGTTATCAATTGATCATTAAACAATGTGTCCTAATAACCTTTCATATGTGGGACTTTGCAAACTGAATGACCAAACCTTATACTGATGCAATCAGTGGAGGTGCTATCTACTTTAGCTGCTAAAGCCGTTTGCTAATTCTACCAAGTATCCTGAAATGAATCCCACCTTGACTAGGTTTTTCACCTTTGCAGTGCATCACCACCCTGTTTAGTAAAGTCATTGCACAAGAAAAGATGAAAATGAGGTTTTGTGTTGATCAAAACTGGACATTTGGCTTTCTCATTCATTAGTTTTTCTTTCCTGAAACATTTTGTTCATTGAGTATCTATTATTTAAGCCTGCTCATCAAATGTACGTTCATTACATGCTTATGTGATGCTTTTCTTGGCAGGGTTAGAGCAGATTTCTTTTATCTTAAGACTTTGAGATCACAAGAACGAGAAATAGCTTTCCCACATTTAAAAATTTTGCATATGGATTAGTTGCTTATTTAATTTAGATTGAAAAAAAGGAGCTGGGGCATTCCGAGAATCGAACTCGGGACCTCTCGCACCCAAAGCGAGAATCATACCACTAGACCAAATGCCCGATTTTGTTGTCTATAATGTTTTCTTAGTATTATAACATCTATAGGTGGCAAATTTTCAAAAAATACTGCGTACTTTTTTTTTTTTGATGAAGTCTCTGATCAACTAGATTGTTTGTGAGTTTTTTGTTATTGGAATACATAGTAAGGTGCTTCAGAATTGTTCATAAATGAGCGTACAGGACAATTAGCAGTTATGCAGGAAATGTTCACAAATTGAATTGTCCTAGTAACCTTTTATCTGCAAGGCTCTGAAGGATGAATACTAAAGTGTTCTACTCGCATAGGATTAAGGCAGATTTCCATTTTCTGATGACTGTGATTCCAGGTATGAGTTTAGCTTGCGCACATGCAAAGATAGTACAGACAGCCTAAATTCTTTATTTATTTTGCCACATGTTTCTGGGGAATTTTTTTTGAAAACAGATCAATCAGAGTCCATAAAGTTCTGTATGATGCTCTTAAAGTTGACTTCAGAATAGATTCATCTATTCAAATATTTTACAATATAGGGAACCAAAATGAAAAAAGCAAGGCATTGGGGCATTCCGAGAATCGAACTCGAGACCTCTCACACCCAAAGCAAGAATCATACAACTAGACCAAATGCCCTATTTTTTATGTGTAGAATGTCTGGTTTATTATTATCAGATATTTTTCTCCAAGAACTTCTGTTAATTTTCAATGGGCTCATATTGGATCAAGAAAAAGAAATAATACATAGATAGAGAAGATGGAAGCACACTCAGGGAGGAGGGAAATGCTTGGCCTTTTTTGTTCTCCTATTTTTGGTTCACTATAGCTATTTGAAGTAAGGCATATATATATTCTGTTTATTTGGCGCCCTTTGTTATGCAGGTTTAAAGCGGATTTCCAATTTTTGGATGAGTATAAGATTAAAAGTACAAGAATGAACTTTTGAAAACAGCACAATTTATTAATTTTTTTACTCACTGCAAAGCAATTTTGTCAGAAAACACATGGATCTGAAGTTACTATTTTACTTTAAAGTTGACTTAACAGCAGATTCTCTGATCATATATTTAAATTTAAGGGAACCAAAAAAAGAAACAGGGTTTGGGGGCATTCCGAGAATTGAACTCGGGACCTCTCGCACCCTAAGCGAGAATCATACCACTAGACCATATGTCCAATTTTGATTTCATGTTTATTTACTAACAGTTTTCTAAGGGTTCCTATTAACTTTCAATGGCTAATACCAAGTGAGCTGCACATAATTTCTTCTGTCCTGCTTTTGATTCTCTTCTGGTATCATTTCCTTGCTAGAGTGATTGTAGTCCCTTGCTTTTGATTTAATTCTGTTATAATTTTCGTTTTAGGGTCTGATACCACCCACTGCCTCTTAATTGCATTTGGACCTTGGAGTTGATTTGAATCTTTTTGTCTAAGCATAGTAATGAGGTTAGTTTATATGGATTATGAATTTCAAGTACTTATTTGTATTTTTCTTTCTTTATTGGTTAAATGCTTCTCTAAATAGCATAGATAGCTAGTGAGTTCCGTCACGAACTTACAATAAATAGCATATTAACTTTCAATGGGCTAATACCAAGTGAGCTCCCTGTAGTTTCTTCTCTCTTGCTTTTCATGTGCTTCTAGTATTATTTTAACTTGTTACATTGATTCTAGAATCAGGCTTTTGAGTTAATTATGTTATAATTTCCCTTTTAGAGTCTTGATGCCACCCAGTTCCTCTTAAAATTGTATATGGACCTTGGATTTGGTTTGAATCTTTTTGTCTAAGCATAGTAATGATGCTCTTCTAACTTCAGATTTGAGTCAGGCAATGGAGAACATTTATGGATTATGAATTTTGAGAATTTAATTGTATTTTTTTCTTTATTTATTGAATGGTTGAGCTTGACTAATAGCTAGTGATCTTTGTCACAAATTTACAGTGCATAGCATAAGCATGGTACTATAAAGTGGTATAAAGATATGCAGAAAGTTCAACACAAAAAGCTGTTTTGTTTGTGGACCCTGCAGGCCAAATGCGAGAGAGAAAAACGAACGGTTTGACAGCTCCCTGTTTTACTTGCATATGTAAGAGGATGTTGTTAATCAAGTATTTTAACTTGCTCCTCAAATGTATGTTGATTCTTTCTGTATGTGGTAACTTTTCTTTGACAGGTTATGGCAGATCTCTTATCTTTAGTGATGCTACGAGGGTTACAGGTCAGCGTTTTTTAATATACATTTAGCAACTCATCGCTGACTGATGTCAGAAAACAGATCAAGATGAAGTCGATAAATGTTTATAGTAATAAACTTCCAAGGTTGACTTCTGGCTAGACTCTTTTGATCGATATTCAAATTGCAAGGTAGAACTAAAAAGAAAGAAGGGGTTGGGGGAGCATTCCGAGAATTGAAATCAGGACCTCTTGCACCCAAAGCGAGAATCATACCACTAGACGCAATGCCCTTCTATGTTGTCTTCAAATTTTTCTAAACACTCCAATCCTATAATTTCATAAAGAGAATTTATGTGGTTTATTTTCCAAACTTTAGCCATCTAAAGGAATAAGTAGATTTGATTTTTTATGTTCTCAGGCCATTTTGTTTTCTTGTTGAGAAAATTGTGACATTGGAACTGCAGACCATTCATGTAATTACAAAATCGGAATGATAAAAGGGCGCCTTGGGAATCAAAGCCGGAAGCAGAGGGCACATGTTTCAAGAAGAAAGTTGGCACATGTTTCTACTTTTTTTTTTTACATCAATATGCAATACATTTCTATAACCAACAAACGCACAGAAATTATCAGGAGGTTAAAACAACTAGTAAGTCTAAAGAAAGAGTAATATAAAGAAGATATGATTTTGGGAAATTGAGATTTGAGAATAATGATTGTTATGAAATTTGAAAAACCTAAATTAAGGTTTGGATAATTAAAATTAATAGTATTTTAATTATTTGTATTTCGTAACAAGCAAGACAGTAATACTAATAAAATAGTATACATGAGACAGGTCGTATGGGAAGGTACATCGATATCGAGTAAGGTTGAAGGGGTTTTATTTTATTTTATTTTTTTGTGCATTTTACCGGTGATCAAAAGTGATTAATCACCAAACTGTAAAAAGCCAGGCCCATTAAGTGGTATGATGAGTATCCCATACCAACTAAAAGAATAGATTATATATATCACAAAGATCACTTCCTGGATCATGAAATGATGTGATGCTGGGGAATTCATGAACACCAGACAATTTTATAAAATCAGGAAAGTAATTAAATAAAGAAGGAAACTCAGAAAGTAAAAGAAACCAACCAGAAATCCAGCTGGCCTTTTCATGATTAAATTCTTGTACTCAATGACCTTGGGGCAAAAAGCAAAAGTTCAATAAAAGCTAACTGCTGTATTTATCTACCAAAAATTTCATCAACACAAGTTTCCCAACTCTCTTTTTCACTTTGATTTTAATCCATTTAATTTGATTACTTCAACATGCAACTTCATTAGCATATATCATCTTGACCCAAATTTTTAACTTTGGGAAGGAATCCAATTTTGCATCTTTTTTTTTATCCTAAATTTCATTTCTATCTGTTTCTAATCCATAACTAATGATTAATTAACAAAAAAAAAGCTAAAAATAAAACCCTTTTGACTAAGAAAAAAAAAGCAAAGAAAATCTACACCTGAATCTTTATGCAATTAACATATGACATTTGCATTTTTCTAATATTATCTATACACTGAAGATAAGCTGTGAACAATTTTAGTTAGTAAATTAACTGTCAATTATTGCCAATTTCACCCTTTTATCCTCATTGTACAACTCAATTTCAGTTTGATTTTTCTTAAATACAAATGTAAGGGAAAATTTTCTTATTCTGGGATCAGTATTCTTGGGAAAAAAATGAAAATTACAGATTGATATGTAAAGCAAATGTCAGAATACAGGTAGGGAAATTGCTTTAAGAAGGGTCAAAGTCATAGCAAAAGTAGCCAGGTCATTCCTATCAATCATCTGTAAATCTGCTTTAATGTGTTGCCCGCAATTCACTGCAGTCCACATTTCTTTTCGCCCCTTTGGTTTTTGTTACCACTTTTTCTATTAATAAAAGGAGTGGAAGGTAGAAGGAGAGAATCAAATTGAAGAACAAGATCAGACTGCAAGGCAGAAACGAGTCTTTGCTTCTTCACAAAGGTTAGTGATCAGTTGAAACCTATAGCCTTAGGGAGCAAAAATGGCAACCTTTGCCGGGACTCAACAAAAATGCATGGCATGCGATAAGACTGTCTACTTGGTTGATAAGCTGACGGCTGATAACCGGATTTACCACAAGGCTTGCTTCCGATGCCACCATTGCAAGGGTACTCTCAAGGTAACACATTTATCATCTATAATTTCAATATGAGTTAATTACATTTTTTTTTACCTTAATTTCGAGAAAATATATATATATATATATTGATGTTTAAAAGAAAAAAAATCATCAAACTTTTAAATTATATATCATATTAATTAAACTCTAATTTTACTAATCATATTAGCTTATATATCTAACATTTGATTAATATTATCAAGTTATGTGTTCATCAAGCATACTATCAACAATTTTTTTGATATAAATTAAAAATATATTTTTACTTGAACCATAAAAATTGTTTAAGATTTATCAATTATTTTTTATCATATGACATCTACAAAAAAAATTATAAAATATTTAGCAATCTTATTTAATAAATAACTTACGTATAATAAAATTATATTGGTTTGATATCATATAGACGAATTAAATTAATAATATTAGTAATATTATTTGAAAATTTAAATGCAAATTGTATATTTTATTTCTTTAATATCAATGTGTACATTTTTTCACCTAAAAAATGTTAGTAACTCTTTCAATATCAATATGACATTTCAACATACGTTTAATTAAGTTGTATTGATGGCATTGCAAGATAACTTGTAATTTATTCATGATTATGAAAGTAAAAAGTTTTTATGGTACAAAAGAGGTCAGTACCCTGAAGATAAAAAAGAAATTACAGGCATTCGAATTTAAACTTCAGATTTACTTGTGGATTCCGTAAAATATAAAGGAAAAATTTAAGAAATTCTTTTAGTAATGAAGACTAAAAAGGATTGTTTTTCAAGGAAACAGGGAAAGAAAAAACAAAAGAGAGACAAATTTACATTTTACAGAGAGCATGAAGATGATAAGATCAAAAATGGAAAATTCTCATCTATGCATTATTCTTCAAGAAATCCTTTATTGATTTTTGCAGCTTAGCAACTACAACTCTTTTGAAGGAGTGCTATACTGCAGGCCTCACTATGATCAACTCTTCAAGAGAACTGGCAGTCTGGACAAGAGTTTTGAAGGTAAAAAAATAATTGTAAATTTCTATTGAAATACCATTAAACGGTCTGCTATAATTTCTGTTTCAATGTTCTTTCAGGAACACCAAAGATTGTCAAACCTGAAAAGCACATAGAAAATGAGGTAATTCTTGGAAACTATATATTTTGTATTTGCCACCACAGGTTTCAGAATCTTTTTCCTAGGTTTACTACAAACCCTGCCATTGATTGGTACTGAATTTGTTCCAACAGAATGCACAGAAAGTGGTGAACTTGTTCGGTGGAACCAGAGAAAAATGTGTGGGCTGTAATAAGACCGTGTATCCAATTGAGAAGGTAATCAAAACCCATAATTTTTGGATTAGAAAATGTATGCTGCCTGTATGTGTATCATTGAGCAAAAATATGAAATTTGAGTATGATTTTATGTTGTTTAAGGTTACGGTTAATGGAACATCATATCACAAGAGCTGCTTTAAGTGTACCCATGGAGGTTGCACCATTAGTCCATCAAACTACATTGCACATGAAGGAAAACTCTATTGCAAACATCACCATATCCAACTCTTCAAGGAGAAAGGAAACTACAGCCAGCTTGAGAGTGACCGCGACAAAAACTCCATCACTGACAAACTTACGTCTATGGAAATTGCTGCTGAGTCATAGCTTACTGCCTGAATGAAACTCTTTTATTATTATTTTCCTCGCCATATTCCATAACCTCCCTTGCAAGATAAGCTTGTATGATGTGCCATTGGGTTATTTTTCTAAGTGGAGTGATGAGCTATTGAACATAAGAGTCTGGTCATGGTTTGTTTCAGCATTTGCTTGGAAGTATACAAATACGATTTCTGTGGCTTGAAACATCGAATTTTATTTGCCTCACTTTGAGATTTTCCTTGGATGGTTTTTAATTTATTCCAATTAACCTGCAAAATGAAAATGAAATCTATCTTTGACTAAACCCCAGATCTCATTGGTGGCAGTGAAATCGTTGTTCACCTGTCAAAAATCACAATAATCCATGACTGTTTCTACAATAAAGATCAGACAGGGAAGGAATCCAAAAGAAAAAACAAAAGGTGGAAAATGGGCATCATCATAAAAGCAACTATAATGGCTGACAAAATGAGGACTCCGGTTATAATTACTAAGCAGCGGGAAACAAACCACTATAAAAACTGTTTGTCGCATAACTTTTCTAATAGACTTGACTTGTACTACCTCTTTCCCAATTTTTTAATTTATTTTTTAATATATCTCCAAATTATGTTTAATTTTTTTAATATTTAAAATTCTTATTTTTTTATATTAAAAATCATAAAACTTTAATTCTATAATTTTTTTAAAAATTTTAATATTAAATACATTAAACTCAAAAATTTTTCTTAAACTCTACGAAAATTAATATATGATAAACATTTTGAAACTAAGGGAGTATAAAATAAATAAGTTAATTGTAGTTTTGATACATGATTTTTTAAAAAATGTATAAATTATTATTAAAAATTAAAATATATAATTTGTATCTTAAATTTTTAAATAATATATCATTTAATTTAAATTTTAATATTGTTAATTTAACTCACTTTTATGATATCTAATCAACATAATTTTATTATATGTATATTATTTGTTAAATAAAAGTATTAAATATTTTGTTAAAACCTTTATGTAGATGTCACCTGAAAAAAAAAATGATCGATCCTATATAATTTTTATAGTTTAGGTAAAAATATATTTTAATTTATATTAAAAATATGTTGATAAGATATGTGATAAACATATAATTTGATAATATTTATCAAACGTATTATATATGAGCTATATGACTAACAAAATTAGGGTTAGGATCAATATAAGTACATAATTTAAAAACTTATGGTGTAAATTATACACTATTTACAAATTTGAGGTGTGAATTATATATTTTATTTCTTTATTACCCAATTTATATATTTTCTCAAAATTCAAATACCGAATTATAATTAACTCATTAAATCTACCCTTTTTTTCATTTGCTATAGTACTCATAGCCTCTTTGATTCTGAAAACAGTTTATTAATAAAATCGTTATTTTTGCATAAATGAAAAAGGTTTATGATGAGTCCGAGAGCTTAGATTGTTCAAGTGAATTCAAATTTTAATATATGCATTTTTTTTTTTAATTTCTGATTTCCTTTGTAAAAAAAATTACGCAAAATGAGTATTATTACCCCGTCTTGGACTGTAAAATAGATATTCATAAGATAAAATAACAAAGAAAAGGTAATGTAAATGTTAATAGTATTTTAACTGTAGAATAATTAAATGAGGAAAATGAGATCGGACGATATGTTCACAGTTTTGAACTACGTGTAAATTAAGTTTAATTCTATCCATTGATGGAGCCAAAAATATTGTTGGTTGTAAAAGGAAACGCCCTGTTTAGTGGAGAATTGGAGTGGCAGCGAACCTTTGATATTTTGAAAGTAAATTGTAAACGCATTTGTAAATTCAGCTTCTGAACAGATTAATCACAGACAGATGTATAGTTTTCTCTGGGGAGATACCGCTCACTCCCCATTATCTGTTGACAACTCCATTTTACATTGTAGTAGCTATAATAAAAAAGATTACTGGCTGGCTGCTGACCAGTCATGGAATTCATCCCATCCTCAGCTGCACAGATGTCAGGCATTCTCCCCCAGGAAACAAAAATTTTGCTTTTCTTACCTCCCTGCTGCGACAAAAAGGGTGGCTCTCCTGATTTACCCATTTACTATACGGACAGCTTGGCATCACAAGACTGGAATAAAAATCAGCAAGAGCAAGGTCTGGTTCTTTCCTTCAATATCTGAGCAGCAAGTATCAGCAGATCCACAATCTCAAACCCTGCAGCAGAAACTGAATCTATTTTCTCGCAATTGGAATCCTCAAACATATCACCTGGCTCACTTTCCATACTTTCTCCAATTGATTCACCAACTCCCTCGGCTGACCAACTAACTGGCAGTGAGCTGCCAAGGGCAGTCTTCACAAGTTTTGCTTCAGTAATGATCTCATCAAGAGCTTCTGACGCATTAGTATCAGTAACTTCAGAAGGAACAGACTCTGTTACCTACAAAACAGATTAGAACTTCGTCATTTGTCATTTGATTCAAACAATAAATAAGAAAGATACTACTAATAGTCTAACCCAACTTAGCTTCAAATGGTCAATTTACGTAAGAAATTCCATATGAAAGAACATAATAGTAAGAATAAATATTAACACCGGTAATCATTTTTTTTTCCTTTATCTTAAACTCAATAAACCTCAACAAAATTTTGCATGAATCACCATTCCAAGTCGACCATCTATAATATTCTAGAACATAATACCCCACCTAATTCCGAAGCAAAAAAACAGTGAACTCCACGTGCTCTTGAGATTGTTTTGCACACAAGAGGGAACACCAGAAGATTACCTTAAGAAGTGAAAGACACAATCTGTGAAGTGTAGAAGTCAGGTGGTCCACACTTTCCATGCTCTCCTTCAGTGAAGCATTTTCAATCCTCATTCTGTAAAAGGCATAGTTATAACATAATCCACATAGGTATCCATTAACTACTGAAAGGTTGGCATACAGAAAAACAGACATCACTTTGCTATTTGCATGCATAAGAACCATCTATTTACAGTCAAGTATTACATGCCATGTAATTCAAAAAATCAACATTTTTTCTGGATACCTAGCAAAATCCGTGCTATTTTGCTGAGCTTCAGCTTCATTTCCCCTGGCATCTAGTGCACCAACCCAACGTCTCAGATATGTTTTCTTTAGCAGATTTCTTAGCCTTCCATCCCTTTCATAATCAACAATTCTTCTGTCGTGACTTCAGCCAAAACATTCCCTTGTTTCATATCATTACTGATTTTCCTGTGACAGGTGTCACCTTCTAGTTAGTCGTATACACAATTTAGTTACCATAAGCAAGAAAAATATTGCTCAAGCATGGATGCACACAATGCAAGAAACCAAGAAAACAGAGATAATGAACAAGAGGGTGAAAAGTTAAGATATCCAGATATATGATTAAACAAGGACAACTACAAGAGGAATTTGGCCACATTCCTGAATCCTTTGGAAACAATATTTTGTATCGGTAAAAAACATGGCAAATCCATTCCTTATCTAAATCATTCTTTCATTCACAATAAGGGCAGCCCCATAATTTAACTTTCCAACTTGGAGCTACTCACAAGAACATAAAAATGTATAAAAAATAAGAATAAAACCAATAAAATAATAGCATGAAACAGAAAAGAAATCTTACTCTTGCAATAACTGATATTTCCGCTTTAACTGTGCCAACTCCAAGAGAGCGTTCACCTTTTCATTTGTAACCTGAGTCATCCAACAAATTCTTAGAAGTTCATTTTGATGAAAAGGGTATAATGCAACTAAGGATAGAAATCATTCAACAACCAAGGACGAAATATATACTATAAATAATAGTAAATCAAACAACACATCAATGCTGAAGACCAAAGGAGGAGGCTTTTTCTTCCCGTACAACAAGGAATAGTAACAAAATCCTTCAAGTCATAGTGTCTCTTGAAACTTATCAAGTTTAAAAAAAAAAAAAAAAAGGAATAAAGGTTTCTTTGACTTAGTAAAGTAGACCCCAAAATTCTAATGTGCAGTCTAAGGCCTCTAAGCATGGACACATAGTAATGTTAGTTCAGGTAAGATACGATCATTAATTTATGTACATCAAGAAAAACTATGGAAAATAAAATGCAGCTCCATCTGAAGTTAAACCAAGAAAGTTACTTGAAGCAAATTTCTCTGAAGCTCGTCTATTTTTTTCTGAAGAGTTGCATTAACGTTTCTCTCCAGTAAATGTCTTTCTTCCTGTTGTGATAAAAGCAGCAGTGCCGCCACCTGAAAGAAGATTTGAAGGCTGAGAAAACAAAATGTAAAAATTACCACAAACCAGACCATAACAGGACAGAAGAAACATCTAAAACCTTTTCTTGCAATGCCCGTGCAAGGGCTTCTGACA
>NW_019168048.1:29258440-29281671 GCF_002303985.1 Durio zibethinus | reverse complement strand
CATCTGGTGGTCACTCAGAGAATGAGATTAAGAAGATGATCAAGGAAGCTGAGTTGTATGCCCAGAAGGTCAAACAAAGAAAAGCACTGATTGATATAAAAAACAATGCAGACACCACTATTTATGCTTGAACGAGTACAGGGATAAGATTCCTAATGAAATTGTAAAAGAAAATGAGTATACTATTACGGAATTCAGAAAGACAATGGAAGGAGAGAATGTTGATGAGATTAAGGCCAAGATTGATGCAGCGAATAAAGTGAGAAACACATGGCTGGCGTTTCTGGTGGTGGCCAAGGAAGCTCTTCCAGAGTTGCTCAAAGTGGTGACCAGGCCCAAGAGGCAGAATATGAGGAGGTGAAAAAGTGAGTGATGAGGAAGTGATTCTCTTAGTTGGTATCTTTTCTTTTCCTGAATGGCATTAAACGCCACTAAAGATGATCCTTTTGTTAGATGCATATGGTGTTTACCAGTTTTGTTTCTAAAACGAAAAAGGTTGAATGTATTAGCCTGTTAGGAATTTGAGTTCAGAGACCTTTCAACTTGAGATAACTCAAAATTTTCTAAAAGTGAAAAAATAACGAGATCCCTTTGATTTACTATTGCTTCTGCATACTTATTAGTGTAATATTTGACTGCATATATAATACATAGTATGTAATACTTTGCAACAATTAAAGAGATAATATAACGAATGCTTCGGTTTCTATGACAAGCTGGGGGTTGGTTCAGGTTTCTATAAACTTGTCGAGGGAAAATGATAACTGCGACAATTTCAAGCCTCTGCCTTTCTTAAGCTTACAGTAGCTCTGTTTCAAACTCTCTGTTCTTCCATTACTGGAAATTTACTTGCATGAACATTTCATCATGTGTTTATTGTTTCTTATAGTAAAGATTAGATAGCTCTGTTTCAAACTCGTGTTCTTTCATTGCTTTTCGTTTCCAGAGGCAAGCCCCAGGTCTTATCAGTTTACTCTTAACTTAGTTTGGGCATTTGTCAATCAACATACTACAGAAGGCGGTGGGCAACTTAGACAAAGTATATGGTGAATTCTTCAGAAGAAGATACTCAAAATAAAGAAGTTGCCATAGCATGAAGCTATGCAATTATCTAAACTGGTGAGAAACTTAGAGTTGCCCTCTAACCATTCAAGTTGAAGGAATACGCTAGTTCCCCATCCAAGAAGAAGCCGTCAGCCTCTTCAAACCGACACAAAATGTTTAATTGTTTCAATTGCTCAAGATTCAATCGAAGATCATTGATGGGAGAAGAGAAACTTTTAAGATGTTGTATTTGCAGAGAGTTGTTGATATCTTGTGGGCTGCGATGATGGTGTGTTTTGACAAGAAAAATTAAGTTACACCTGAAATCCGTGTTTCTGAAAGAAACATTTCGCAGACATCCAAGGATTGGTCACAAACTCCTAGGCTTGCTTTTCGAAAAATGTGAAACCAGGGCTTCACAAACTCCTATGAATTATGGTGAGACCAGGGAGACAGAATCGCAGCGAAGAGAATCTTGATATGCCATTTCCGGAGTCTGAGTCATCTAATAAAGGAATTGGTGAAAAAAGGCAGCAAAGCAGCCAAGGTGTGCTTAAATTTTGTCAATGGATCTTCCAGATGACATCTGGGCTTGAATTATCCATGTATTTTATTCAATGCTTGGGACAAGAACAAGTCCATGGTTGTGAATCCCAAGTTGGTGACCATTGTCAGGCTCTCTGTCTTCAATTAATATTCTACTTACGTATACTTGGTTCAAACATGGAAAAGTAATTTCTTTAAGAAATAGTGATTAATAACCAATGTTTGTATATTTAATATGTTGTTAATATATAAATGTTATATATTGTCGGTGCATCTCAAATTAACAATAATTTTAAAATTTAAATATTTACTTATGTTAAAATTTTTTAAAATTTTTAATTTTATTTGTTAAAGAAGTGACAATTTACAATACATGAATAATTAATGCATCAAATATAATTTTATAAATCCTTTCCCAATTGAAGATAAATTATAAATTTTTTGCTATTTATAATTATTAAGTTTTTTAATTATTTAAATATAAGTTTTTAATTTTTATTCAAACGTTAATTTTATATTTTGTTAAGTTGAAGCTAGAAAGGTAAAATTGGGTTTCCTTATTCTGGTATTAATTGGCAAATTAAAATAGATGGAGGCCCATTTGGCAAATTTCTCATACCAGGGTTGCAAATTCAGAAGGCAAATATGCAACACTGTCAAGAAACTTTCTGCCTTAATCTCAATATAAACGAAAGATAGGGGTACATTGAAAAATACGAGAAATACATAATGTTCCATGTAATATTCCCCACTTCCTTCCTTTTTTTCTCATCTCTAAAAAGGCGCCCACCCTTTTAAACAAAAATAGTTTTATGTATTTATAAGGGTTAATATGTAAAATGCTCCTTGTCCTATAGATCTATTATCATCAGTTTGATATTTAAATAAATAAAATATTTATTTTGATGTTTTAATTTTTATTTTATCAAATATTTTGATATTTTATATTGCTATGATATATATTGTGATATGAATATTTAAAAAAATCATATCATATATCATAAATATTTAATTATCACTATATAAACTATTATTACATAAGTAAAAGATTTTTAAAAAAATAAAAAAATTAAAAATTGATTTCTTTTAAATAAAAAATAAAAAATAATATGATGATAACTAAATATTTATGTTATATATTATGATTTTATTAGATATTAATATCATACAAATGTAATTCGATTAACATTGTTTATTTAAAATATCAAAATATACAATGAAATAAAAGATTGATTATTAAATAAAAAAATTTTCTTTCTATATATAGTAAACGAAAAAAGTATATAATATCTAATTTATTTAACCTTATTTATAATAACCACCCTCTCATTAAACCCTAAAAATTCCCACCAATCTTTGTTGATATAATCCAAAATCCTAAAATGTCCTAATCGACAACTCTCTTTCTCTCTCCTCTCTTACCCTAAAATCTCGGAACCCTAAACCTATACAAGTTCTATTCTTCAGGCTCAATATTTCTTTAGTAAGCAGCTTCAAAAACTGAAAGGTAACACTTTTCTTTATAATTTGTCTATAGATTTGGTATCACTTCTACAAGTAGTTTAGAGTTTTAAATTTCATGCTTTTGTTGTTTAATTTTAATCCGTTTTACTTATAGCATTGTAGTTATAAAGATTATAGCCTTGCTTGTTTTAAATTTCATGCTTTTATGGTTTAATTTTAATCCGTTTTACTTATAGCATTGTTAGTTATAAAGATTATAGCCGTGCTTGTTTTATGTTTTTCTTTTTGTTGGGAAAGTTGATTTGATGCATAGTTATTTATTGCAGACGTTTTTCAGAAATTGGGTTTTTGATAGGCAGCAAGAAAGGAAGCACAACTCTGAAGTGGAAGTGTTAGAGGGTCAAATTGATTTAGCTACAGATAATACGGTTTGGATGCCTTCCTATAAGAAAATTAAGATGGATAACAGAAAATATGCAGAGGTGGAAGATGGGATTGCTGCCCCTTCTTCTGTTCCTAGTTCCATTAAATCAATGGAGGGAAAAAAGAAGAGAAAACAAATAGACAAGGAGAGGCGGCATTTGGTTTTAGATGATAAATCTCACCTAAAACAAATGAATGTTGAATCAAAACGGAATGATGCTGGTAACCTGTGGCATCTTCATCAACTAGTGCTTTGCCTAAGTTCTATATCAGTGTTTTTAAGGACTTGGTTTCGGCGGATTCTCCCATGAGAGAAGCAGCAGTGGAAACAATTGAGACAGAGTTGCAGGAGGTGCAGAAGGCATATGATTGGCTCAAGAATAAGGACTTGGTTGAGGGTGATTTGAAACTGTAAGCCCAAAAGGATGATGGCTTGGATAACTATGCACCTTCTTTGAGATATGCTGTGTGTAGGCTGATACGTGGTGTTTTTTCGTCAAGAGAGGTTTGATATGCTATCTTTATTCTTTGTATCACACAAATTCATGCAGTTGATTTTTGAGGTTTTAGAACTTTGAATCTTGCATTTTGCCATGGCAGTCTTATGCTCCTCTTTTTTTTAATGTGTTTTCATATGCTATGCTTTACATTTGTATGAAAAATAAATTATCTAAAACTTCCTTCTCTAGGACACTTAGAGCATCAACTTAGATTGTCACCTGTGCTATCAATTGAATCTATTTTGACATCCAGCACCGGAAGTGCATGTGTGATCTTGCTCAATATACTTAGTCGTTCATAAGATAACTTATATTGGCTAATTGTTGGCAATATATGTTTTGGAACTGGTTTTGCAGTGTGCTAGACAAAGGTTTGCATTGGGTTTGACAGCTTTGGTGGCTACAATACCTAGCATTAAAGTGGACTTCTTGTTGAAACTTAATAGTTAGTTTGTTGGAAGTCTCATCATCAGGTAGGCATGCTTTCCCCCTTGTATGTCAAGTTGTCATCTAATCTGCTCGCATAATGTTCAACAACTAGCTTCTTATACTTGTCCAATCTGGCAGATTCATTAAAGAGTGGTTTTCTGATAAAGAGATTCTTCACATCAAGGAATTTATGAGTGCTCTCATCTCCCTTGCTGCAAAAAAAGGATATTTGCAGGAGCCTGCAGTTTCAATCATTTTAGAATTTGTTGAAAAGGTAATTTTTTATAATGTAGGCTTTTTTCTTCAAAATGTTCTTACTTTAAGCTGCCAGAATGTGGGGGAAACTTTAATAATTCTAAACCTATGCTAACTTAACATTTTCACTTATTAGATTTCAACAGCTTTAATGTATTTTTGTTATTGTGGATATTAATACTAGTGAATAGCTGCAGTGGCTTCTAATTGTATCATTACAAAGAATTTCTTTAATATTATATTGGATGGTATAACAAGGTAACTGCTTCAGATTTAGTTAATTTTCTTTTCTTTAATTTTCTTTTGATTGGATGGTGTAACAAATGCTTTAAAAATCCTTGCTTTTGTTTTTTATGTTTTGACTTGTTTTTCTCGTTTAATTTATCTTTGTAATTTCCAAAAACTGTACATGTCTCTTGGTTGGCAATCATCATGCAGGCAGTTCGAGTATTCTCATATATATGTATGTCTTGGCAAGATTCATGTCAGTAGTCAAGTGTTCTGGTTGCATATTATGAATGTGTTTAACATGCGGAGTAGATGTTTCAGTCTTTATGTAACACTTCTATATGTTACAGCTGCCTGCTGAAGCACTGTTGGGTCATATTCTTGAAGCTCCGGAAATTCCTCAGTGGTTTCAAGAGGCCATTGATGTTGGAAATCCTGATGCTTTGCTTTTAGCTTTAAAAATTCGTGACAAAAGTCCGTTGACAGAGCATCATTCAGCAAACTTTTGCCAAATCCATTCAGCCCAAGCAAATTTTTCTCCGCTGATTACCTATCTTCTATTGATAACTGCTTGAAGTATATTTTAATGCATCTATACACTGCATGGGTAATTATTGAGAAAAATAAAGTCTAAATATATTCTAAATGTTTATTTTTTGGGTCTGTAATATGGCAGGAATCAACATTTTGTCAACCTCGGGTTCATAGTTTGTGGCCTATTCTGGTAAAGATTCTCCTACCTCACACCATTTTGCAGGCCAAAGATGCAGCATCAGTTTCTAATTCCTTAAAAAAGCACAAAAAGGGTAGCAAGTTTAGCTCTTATGAAGAAGAAATTGCAAAGAACGTTCAAAGCTTCTGTGAGGTTGTTGTTGATCAATCCTTCCTTCTGTCATCTCATGATCATAAACACTTAGCACTTGATATTCTGCTTCTCCTCCTGCCAAGGTTACCTTCATCTTTCATACCAATTGTTTTGTCCTACAAACTTGTTCAGTGCCTGATAGATATACTTTCCTCAAAAGATTCCTGGCTGTAAGGTTCCACAGCATCTTCTTAAAGAATTATCAGATTGGGTTAGGAATGATGATGTCAGAAGAATAGCTGTTATTGTGGCCTTTCAGAAGCACAGCAATGGAAAATTTGATTGCATTACCATGACAAAAACAGTTAAAGATTTGATGGCAGGGTTCAAAACAGAAACTGATTGCATGCTGTTTGTTCAGAACTTGATTAACTTGTTTCTGGATGAAGGCCATGCTTCTGAGGAACCTTCAGATCAGAGTCAAACAACTGATGAGAATTCTGAGATAGGCTCAATCGAGGACAAGGATTCTATTGGAATTGTGGGGAATACTGATTTTTTGAAGGGCTGGCTCATAGAATCTCTTCCTAGTGTTTTAAATCATTTAAAGTTGGACCCTGAAGCAAAATTCCGACTGCAAAGGGAAATATTGAAGTTTCTTGCTGTTCAAGGTATATTTGAAGTTACTTCATTTGAATTACAGGAGAAATTTAGATGGCCAAAAGCAACCACCTCTACTGCTCTTTGCAGAATGTGCATAGAACAACTCCAATCACTTCTGGCAAACACTCAAAACATTGAGGAGCCACGGTGTTTTGCTAATGGACTCGAGCCAAATGACCTTGGTTGCTACTTTATGCGGTTCTTTAGCACATTACGCAACATTTCTCTCTTTTGAACTTTGAATGATGAGAATGAAGAGGCAGTCAAAAAATTGCAAGAAATGGAGAGTAAACTTCATAAAGAGGTAAGCCTGATCTCTTCCTTTACTAATAATAATCAATGCTTTTCATATGTTTTTGATTTTGGGGTGATTTTCTTTACTAAATCTAAGTTCTTGAACAATCTATGTTGCGCGTGCTTGTTGAGGTGGCTTGCAATTGAAAGGTTGGGGGAAGTTTGGTCTTACTGCCTCATATTTTTTTTTAACACTTATCTATGAGTTCATTGTTTATTGATGTTGTGGACAACGGCTTTATCTATGATGAATAACAATAGGAATGTTTCCTTGTATTGATCTTGTGTCTGTGAACTTGTAACTTTAGTAATGACCTTGTCTTTATCCTTCTTTGCTATTTACTTTTGCAATAATATACAGCTTTTGAATTCTTAAATAATGGCAGGAAAGGAACTGTGGTCTCAGCAGTGATGCAAATAAATTGCATTCATTGAGGTACTTGCTTATCCTATTGCTACTCCAAGTGCTCCTCCGACCTGGGGAATTCTATGATGCACTCTCTGAGCTTATCATATGTTGTAAGAAAGCTTTTGCTGATCCTGATGATCTTGGCTCATGTGGAGAAGATGAATTGGAAAGTGATGCTGCACCAGAACTAATGGATGTTCTTGTGGATACTTTACTTTCCTTGCTGCCACAGTCATCAGCCCCTACGCAGTCTGCTATTGAGCAGGTTTGCAACAATGACTTGTTCAAGATCATGCATGTCTTATTTTCCCTACCTTTGTTCTGGTTTTGCAATTCCTTAACTTTTTCATTTTCAATATTTATATCTGCCACTTACTGATACTGTTCAGAATATTCTTTCTTAATTAAATGTTTTCTTGATTATATTTATAATTACTCTTCACTGTCCAGCTGCAGTTTTCCTGAAAAATTCATGCATTTTATTTTAAGAACCTGGATTTTTTTATCTTACCTAACTTATTATAGGTGTCTTTCCCAAAATAATATGATAATTTATTTGGCATGTATTGTGTATATGTTTTCAAATTTTTCTGTGGTGATGTCACTGATGATGGACTGCTGCTGTTCATGTTGCAGATAATTAAGAAAGATCTAACACCTGCTAGACATCAGGAAGTGGGCAGTGAAGACGATGATGCTGGTGATGATGACCTTCTTGGTATTGAAGAAGATGAGGATATAGATGAAGCTGAGACAAGTGAAACAGCTGAGAGTGACGAACAATCAGAGGACTCTGAGGCAGTAATTGGCAGTGAGGGGGCTGGTCAAGAATTTCCTGAAGATTCTAATGATTCTGGTGGAGGAATGGATGACAATGCAATGTTCCACATGGACACTTATCTGGCCCAGATCCTTAAAGAGAAAAAGAATCAGGCTGGTGGTGAAACTGCTCAATCCCAACTTACCCTGTTCAAACTTCGAGTTCTTTCACTTTTGGAAATCTACTTGCATGAAAATCGAGGCAAGCGTTTATTGCTTTGAGTTATCTTTCACGATATGTCAAATGCCACCTATGATGACTATTGCTGCCAATTTAAATGTGGCATTTACAATTGATTTTGTCTATTTGTTAATGTTGTGGAAGGTTAGAAATGTTGATTTTTGTGATCTTGACAACTTCATTGAAGAAGTGTTTCTTTTACCTTCCAATTTTACAGCATTCTAAGAATTTTGTATTTTATGATCTCATTTTGGTAAGCAAGTCCTGACAGTATACTCAAACTTGGCTCAGTCATTTGTCAATCCACATACTACAGAAGGTAGTGAACAACTTGGACAGCTATATGGGGAATTCTTCAAAGGAAGGTATTCAAAGAAAAGAAGTTGCCTGAGGATGTAACTATGCAACTGTCTACTCTTGAATCTCTATTGGAGAAAAACTTAAAGTTAGCATCAAAACCATTCAAGAGAAAAAAATCGGCTAGTACCCTATTCAAGAAGAAGCGATCAGCCTCTTTAACAGATACAAAATGTTTGTTTTGGTTGCTCAGAATTCAACATACTGGATATTGAAGATCATTGAGGCAAGAAACTTCTCAAATGCTGAATTGCAGGGAGTATTTGATCTCTTACAAACTATGTTAGTGGGGTATTTTGACAGTAAGATGTTCCAAATAAAATCTGGACTTTTGAAAGAAATATTTAGAAGAAATCCTAGGATTGGTTGTCAACTCTTTGGCTTGCTTTTGGACAAATACGGCAGTGCAAAATCAGAATTTAGATGGGTTGAGGCTCTTGATTTGGTGATTGAAATATTGAAGTCACAGGTTCCTTTGAATTCCAAGGAAAGTTAAAGCTATTTGCAGAGTCTGAGTCATCTAATATAGACGTTATTTACAAGGATGCCTGAAAAGAAGTCTAGAAAAACTGAAGTGCATAAATTTTGTGATAAGATCTTCCAGATGATATCAACGCTAGACTTAACCAATGCTTTTTTGAGATGTTTGGGACCAGATGCTTATTATGCTTGTGAATCTCAACTTGGTCCCCTTTTTCTTAGGTTGAAGATCTTGAATGAGATCCAGCTATAAGATAACAGATATTTGTGTAAACAACTTATGAAGGGAACCTGATTTCGGATGCCTTGCCTACAGTGCTTGCATGCTGTCCCGTGGCTTTCCTCATTACAACCAGTATGGCTTCAAAAAGATTGCTTTATTGGAGGAACTCTAGTGGTCTCTTCTAATTGTTGCTGAAGTCTCCCTAGGTGAGATTCAAAAAATTTTTTAGTTGTTATTTTCTAGGTCCTATGCTTTGTTTTCTTCTAAGGGGTCACGGTGGGGTGAGAAATTATTGACATTCAGGCTTAAATTACCCATAAATTTATCAGAGATTTTGTTTAGCAGCCTGTTTATATTTGCCATGTAGCTGGTTTTCTCCCCCTGATGTTATCGACAATGCATTACTACCTGATAAAAGAATATTTGTTCAAGTCATCGTCGATGTCCCAGAATCATGTGCATATGTAGTATTATCTTTGGTAAGCTGCTTCTGGTGACTAAAGAAACTGCGTTTTAACTTGAAAATTAGTAAGGCTTTTATTTCTTTTATCAGAAGTGTTGAGAACTGCACGCGTATATGAAGCTTCCTCCCAACAACCACTGTCCCCACTCACCATCGCTGTCACTGTTAAGCATCTTTTTTTTTTTTTTAAAGATAAATTTACTGTCAGCGTCTCAAACCTTGTGTGTATGTGTTGACCATGTCAACCAGGTGTTAGTGCCACCCAACATCATTCCTTTTTCAAAGTAGATATTTTCAGTTTTTCTTTGCTGAATTATCAATTTTGTTCATATGCTAGTGAATTTTATATGATATTAGTAAGCTATGTGAAAGACGGAAACTTGCATATACAACAAACATTAAGGCTGGTAGATATCATATAATATCAAATCCATCGTAAGGCTGAAATGATAGCTGCAACTTTTGTTTGCCAAAAAGACAAGAAAATTGGGTTTCTAAATTGTCACTTTGAAAAGGCTTCAATTTGGGAGTCAATTTTCATCTCTCTTAAGCAGCCTGATGATACAGAAAGGTACAGTACGGAAACTAGCACCAGTCCCTGATGACAAAGTGTGATAACCGGTGATAAAGCAAATAAAAGCCTACCAGTTCTTGATATGAGTTGGACCTTTCAATTACGCAGGGCAACCTTGAGCTAGTCGGCACCACGGGTATCGGGCAATTATCTTTTCCCATTAGCAAAGCGCACACAAATGGGTTGCTTTGAGGCGGCACCATTATGTGTTTGTCATGTTCCCATCTCTCGAATCTAGGCCAAGCCAGACGGTTGCCGCCTCTCATCAATTCCTTTCAAAATATAATCAAAATTTTATACAAGGCTACTTCTTTTCCTCTATAAGGCCAAGTGAAGCATTCCAGCTATAATCTCTGGTTTACCAAGGAAACAATATGCACTCTAAAAAAGTTGCATTCGAGTCTTCTTCTGTTGCCATACCATGCCTACCAACAATCAACCATGAAGCAAAGATTATATTGTAAATGCCTCTATTGATGCTGAAAATCAAGTATTAGGGTTAATGCTTACAAAGTATTTTCCTACCCCCACTATTTTCTCCCTCCTACCTATCTACTACCAAATCTCTAACAAATAATTTTCACTACATTTCCCAACCCGCTAAAATCTGCGTTCATTCTTCCGGCCAAGGTGCCCCATTTCCAATTTCATCAATTTCTTTCCTCCAAAGAGAGCAACCATTACGATTCATACAACACACTTAAAGAACCTACCCTGTACAACAACAGAAAAGGAAACAAAAAAAAAAGGTTCATATCTTCAGCATTCAATACGACTGAGACCCACATCGAACTTTCAATTTGTTAGCGATGTTAGCAAAATCTACCTCATCTATAGCCCCCCATACTACTCCTGGACTGCCCCAAAATCTCAGCTCTTAACCTTCAAAAACAAATAACTCATCTTTCAATCCAAGGCCTTAAGACAGTGCATCATCAGCATCAGAATCACTTCCTGAAGAACTCCCAGAATCTGAATCTGCAATAAAAACATTACTAAATAAGAACTTTTCACCACAGAAAATTTTCTTTTCTCTAGAAACCATCATTCTAAAATTCAGAATAGAGTCAAGTGATACCGCTTGAAGACGATGAATCACTGCTTGAACTGCTGGAGCTGCTAGAACTGCTACTAGCACGATCCTTGTCCTTCTCAATTTCCACAGGTGGAAAACTGCTCATTGGCATTTCATCCCCAATATCTACATCTTCGTCACCAGCATCCCCTTTCTTGGGCTTCTTCATCTCCATTGGAACCTCAATCTTCTCCACAGTTACCTCTTCCTGTATTTTCCATCATTTTCCAATCAGTACAAATATAAATTCATCAAATTCATACAACGAAGTAATTAAATTATCAATTACCCATCAAGAAATCACAATGTGCTTACCCTATTGTTGTCGTTAGATGCCACATTATTTGCCATCAATGCTTGCCGCCTAATCTTGCTGACCATCTTCTTGTAATTAGTGACAAACCGGTCCAACTCCCACAGAGTCTCTGTATCCATTGCCTCAATATCAAGTTCAATCTCATCCCCATCCTGCCTCAAATGCCCATTCCTCTTCCTGATAATCTGAACCACATTATCCATCTTCTCCTGTGGCAAGCTCTGCAATCCAATCCCCAACTTTTGCTTCTCCTCCATACTCATTTCCCTCTTGCTCGGATCCTTAGCTTTTGGCTTTGGCTGCTTCAGTGGCTTCATTGATGGTGTCCTTACCGGTGAAGCCACCCTTGATGGCACCTGCAACTGCATCTGAGGCGGTGGTACATTTGGGTTTGAAACGAAGCCCGAAACCCCTCCAATTTTATCAGATCTTGCCACCATATTAATTGAATCATCCCTATCAACAATAACCCTCTCCCCATCTCTTTCCTTATCTTTCTTCAACCTATCAGCTACGCCATGATCACAAGAACTCGCCTGCAACTCTTCCTCATAATAACCCCTTTCTTGTGGCTCTTCTTTCTCTTCCAATTTCAAACTCAGCGGCCGGAACAATTCCTCAAATCTCGCAAGCAACTGCTCAGCCAACACATATACCTCATGGCCCTTAGGGTTATACAACATGGCGTTACTGAAAGTCAGCCTTACATCAGCCGCAAAATCCAACGGAGATCCATAAAAATTATTTGCCATCCTCGATTTAACAGTGCCAAGATCCATCGGATTCTTGATTATATCATAATAATCATGAAGCCCCAACCCAACGACAT
Source organism: Durio zibethinus (assembly GCF_002303985.1). The sequence continues at coordinate 29,269,294 of NW_019168048.1, read as the reverse complement.
CCACCGGCGAATTGAAGATGTACCCATGCTTATGCTTCATCAGTTTGTTCAAGATTTGGGAACAATTTTTTAACAAATGAGCCGTTGATGCTTTTCCGTTCTCTTGAGGGTTCGATCTCTTCAATTCTTTGCTGAAATTAGGGGGCAAAGGCCGTTTATTACCGGAAATGTTTTTCTTGGGTAAGGGTTTCTTGTTGGAGCTGGATCTAATGTGAAAATCATTTGACTCAATTCGATTCTTCAATTCACGAATCTGCTCCAACTCGGCAATCAACTGATTCTTCAGATCAATCAACTCTTTCCTCGAATACAAGCTGATGCAGAAGCTAACATAAGCGCCGGAATTGAAATCGTTTAGTTTCCGATTAATTGATGACGCATCGTCAGAAGCCGCGGATTGGGTCACGGCTGGGGAATCATCGACCACGTGACCAGCACCGTCATCAGGTGGGGCCAATTGATGGTGGAATTGGCGTTTCTTGTTGAATTTAGGCTTAGGGTTTGGTTTTGTTGCTGTGAAGGGAACTTTGCCCATGAATTCAGCGACACTGCGTTTCGGCTGCGGTGGCCAATTCGACTCACTTCGATTCGCTAAAACGGCCGAAGCCATAAATTATCGGGAACCGGGAGGGTTCCCGCGAGGGCTTCCCGATTCAGATTGACAAATTAAAACCATGAAATAGAAAAGCGTGGTCCCCACGCGCCACTTAAATAACCACCACGCGCCGCCTTAACAAATGTAACCAAAAATTTAGGACAGGATAAGCCTTGAAACGATTTTCTTTCGAAAATAAAATATTGCACGTGAAAGACTAGGGCTTCGGGTTGTCCGGCACCCTTGATGAGCGAGTAACAAGAGAAGGCTAGGCTCGCTTCTTAAAGGCTATGAGATCTGCCCAATTGAATTTCGGGCAGTATTGTGAGCGTTAGATGGTGTCCTATTCTGGATCCAAGGGTTATTAGAGATTTGGATGTTGACCAGAAGGATGACCAGGTGACCGGGCATGGACGGTTGGGATGGGGGAGTTGGGATACGTGTAAAGCAGGAAGACCGTGGATAGGGATCTTAAACTTGGGTTTGGGTTTGGGGTGAATTTCGAGTGATGTATGTGATGAGTATGATACGATGATGCATGCTGATCAAACTTTTTTTTAAGAGAGTGAGTTTAAAAAAATTTAGATGCGTAATATATTTTTAAAATTAATACCAAATTTTTTGAAATTACGCATTTGAAAATTTTTAAATATATAAATGAGTTAAGTAAATAAAAAATTTTAAAAAAAATTTGGATGCATGTGACGTGAATTTAGGGCGGATGATGACGTGGACGGAAAGCCAACTGGGTCGTCAGATTTAAGCCGAAAGCCACACGGCAAGGGTGTTCCAAACGTGTGGCAAGGGTAATATCGTCATCACAATAACCATCGAATTACAATTATTCCTTTTCATCCAACAACTGTTTATCATCATCTCATAGCAACTTTTTTAATTATGGAAACAAACAATTAGTAATAACTAACTGTGGTAATTAGTGGATAATCCGGGGGTAAAAAGCAGTTTCGACTTTGATGATGGGTATCCAATCATCCTCCGTTGAAATGAAAGTCCGTTTGAAGTTTCAGGTTCATTTCCGATATATCTATTCTAAGTTTCTAGTTTCTACCCACATTTTTCTCTAATACAATCATAAATAAATATATATTTTTCTTGACATTGGCTCTACTAATTTGACATTAATTTTTATTTAAATAATACTAAACAAATTGTTAAAATATATCATTTTTACAAAATGCAGAAATTCTTTAATTAAGCATCTCAGAAATACATATCACTTTGAAGTAAAGCATTTAGCAAATGCCAGGCCACGCTCCTCAGGTGAGTTTTTACTTTTTACTTTCGATCACCGAAAATATGTACTGCTATTCTTTATTTCCTTGTTTAATTTAATAATTTTCTTTTTTTTTAAATACCAAAATTACTGATTTCTCGGCATGGTTCTAATAACTAAATCTTGAATAAATTGAGTTGATTTTTATGAAAAAAATATTATAAAAAATTATTATTTCATGTTAATATATGTTATTTTTATTCAGATTATGACATGTATTTATATTATTATAAAAATCAATTATTAATTAAACATCACATATATAAATATTTATTTTTAATAGATTTATACATATGATATGTAATAAATTATTAACTTTTTAAAATAATATGATTTACATTATATGATTTGAATGAAAATGATATATTGAGATAGCGAATTGTTTCATATAATTATTTTTTTTTTTTATTGGTAATAATTAACAGTAATGCTTTTAATTTGATTGATTTATATAATTATTTTAAGAGTTATAATTTTTTTATAAAAATATATATAAGATGGAAAATTGTGATTATTAAGTTTTAAAGTTTAAGTTTCACGTATGAGTGTAATTGATCGAATTCAAATCGATATAGTATTAAATTTGAGCTCAATTTTAAATTCGAGTCTCAAACTCGATTGAGTTTTATTTTTTTTAAATCTAGCTCGACGCGAAATAGAAATCGAGTTACTCAAACTCGCTTGATTAGACTTTAGTAACATGTAAAAATAAGCTTGATTTTTATATTCGATAAAAGCTAAATTATTTATATTTGAGCTCGAATTTGAGTTCAAGATATTTTATTAATTAAAATAATTAAAATATATTAATTTATAAAATTTTAATTAAAGTCGCGAGTTACTCGAGTCGAGTATAAGAATACTTGAACTTTACTCAATCAATAAATTAAGCTACTCGAGCTCAAGTTGATACAGTATTAAACTCGAACTAAAGCTCGATTTTAAATTCGAAATTTAAAACTTGACTTGAACTTAATATAATTTTATTTTTTAGCTCGAACTCGGCTAAGATAAAACTTGAGTTACTTGAATTCACTTGATTAGGCTCAATTAACATGTACTAATAAGTTTGATTATTGTATTCGATAAAAGCTCAATTATTTATACTCAAGTTCAAGATATTTTATCAATTAAAATAATTAAAATATATTAAAATATAAAATTTTGATTAGTTGTTCACAAGCTATTCGAGTCAATATATTTAAATATTTTTAATAAAACATATAAAATATAAATGTATTAACTAATATAATATCTAAAAAATTATTTATTCATCACGTATTATTATTTTAAATTAATTATATTAAAAATAAATATTATATTAATAAATTTATAATTTAAAATTTATATTAATTTTTTAAAATTTATATATTATATTAAATATTTTATTATAATTTAGAAGTAACTCATAATATTAACCTAATCGAAAAATACAAAAACATAGAAAATTAAGGGTTCAAAGTTTCCTCTTTGAAATATACCGTTAGACGATCAAATCAATGAATTATAAAAAGATTTGAGGTTAAAGTATGCAAGAGAGGGCAGTGAAAACGAAAAAAAGTTATTGGTTTACGTAAAGATTGACGTATTCAAAAGCAGCTTTATGTGTGAAAAGCATATTGAAGTTAACCCAATCAATGACTTATGTTTTTGTTTAATAATAAATTTTTATTTGTTTTTCCTTTTAATGAAATTATTTAATTAATAAAATTTAAATTAAAACAAAAACATCTTTAAAATCGTATCCGGACAAAATTTTAGAGAATAATCTGACTCGTATTAAAAAAAAAATGCAAAACGACAAAAAATTGGGAGTCAACAAATTGAGACCAAGGGCAAATGGCGGGATGCAAGGTTGATTTTGGCGGGATGAAACGTTTTTAAGGATAGATTCGTCATTTCGCTTCTATTTTCTGACGCTGTAAAACATATCGGAAGTTAATCGGAATTACCAGTGTTACAGCGCGTGACATCGTCGGAAATTGATAAATTGCAGTTTGGAGGTGATGAACTGGAGAGTTGAGAGCGCGTGGGGAATACTTTGTCAAAAAGAGAGTACTTATGGTATATTTGCTGAGAAGACCAAGACTTTTCTTTTTTTTTTTTTTTAATTTTCCTCTATTTTTCTTTGGTTAAGAACTTGTTATCTAGGGATAAAAAAAGGAAAAAACATTACATAGGGATACATTATTAAGCAAAATTAGGGGCATTTAAAGTAAAAGAGGTTGAAGAAAATTTATCCTGAAATTTGTATTATATTTATACAATTAATTATTATATTATCAAATAATCAATTGATAAATTAAAACTTAATTAAATAATTAAATTCATACACAATAAGATTTAAACTTAAAACTTTAAGGTTTTATGACTTATTTTTTACCATTAAAGTAAAGCTCGCTGGCATTGTTGAATTTTATTAAGTCAAATTTTATTTATTTTTTAAAAAATCTTCCATATTTTAATGTAAAAGCTTTACCTTAAATCTTTTTTTTTTTTTTTTTATGTACTGCTTTCCATGAGTTCTTTGAATTAATCCTATATGTTTGTGGATAGAGTCTAAACAATATCCCATAAATCAAATAGAAAGAACTTTCTATGCTACATTTATAATCTTATTTCGTTTGACTTCAAATCTTAATCTCATTTTTTTTTTAATGAATTTCAAAGAAGTTTTTCAACTTGTGTCAGCTGTCCAATTATACCAATATTGAATAAGAACTTGAGGCATTTAGATTAATCAATAATTTGCTTAGATAGTAATAGTGAAAAAAAAAAAAAAAAACAATGTTGAAGGCTGAATTGAACACATTGATAGAATATCAAAAACCTTGTTCCTTTCCTTTTGTTTTTTGCTCATGCAGCCAACTTGGTTCTTTTATGCCCATTTTGGTGTTTAATTTTCTTCCTTGATAAATCCTGGCTGTTGTATTATTTTTAAATTAAGAATGTCAAAGGATTATTTAAATTTAAAATTTAATTCAATTAGTTTATATAATTATTTTTTAAAAATATTATTAAAAAAATTTAACATTTAAATTCAATTTTTTTATTAAAAAAGTGAAAAGGATTATAAAAAAATATAGGAATAAAACAGCTTTTTTTTTTCTTTATAAAATATTGAATATGAGGTTTAATTTCACTTTTTTTTCGTGCAATCGTTAACATTAATTTGTTGATTAAACCAATGAAAACCTCACATCGTAAAAGAAATTTTTTGTCATATGCAGGTTTTGTTCATCCTGAATTCGATTTGATTTTATGAATTAATAAATTCGAATATGATTTTATCCGAAATTTTTTTATTTTTTTATATCTGAATTCGATCTTGATTCGATATTATATAAATCGTATCATATTCAATTCGAAATTAATAAAATATATATTTTAGAATATAAAATATTATTTTTTAATATAAAATATCTAAAAATATCATTATATAAATATATATTAATTAATTAATTAATTAAAAAATAATTTTTTATATAATATAATCAGTTTGAGTCGAGTTTATCTAAAATTTGAATCTTCGACTAATGTTTCTTAACCTTTAGTCAATCCAACCCGAAACTGAAATCAAAAATAAATATTAATCTCATAAGATCGAATCAGATCAACAATCAACCTAATCAAAGTATCGAACGATTGAATTACGTCCCTAAGGTGAGGGATCAAAGTCATTTCAGGATTGGGTTTGACTCGAACAGTAATGAGGGAGGTGGGTATGTGTTTCTTTCTGCTACAGAATTTTAGAACCTTCACCGATGCAGCCGTTAAAAGGACCCTTTTTTTTTTTACGCTGCTTTCTTTGAATCGACGAACAATTTCAGAAACAAAACACAAAGTTCATTATATTTTTATTCTAAAATGTATATTTTGTTAGGATATGTAGAGTCTAATTATTAAAATTAAAAATATAATATTCTCATAAAAGATCACATAATTATTGGCTCTTGCATATCTTTTGTTTATTCGAGGATTTAATAAAAAATATATAAAAAGTAAAATTACAATTCTCTAAACAAAATAGTTTGGACGAAAAGCAACGAAAGAAAGGAAAATTATCCGAATTAGTGATCATGGTTTGAGCCTGACCAAGCCCAAACTCCCTGTAACAAACCATTCTTCTTTACACTATTTATTCGCTTTGACCAAAATTATAGACTTAAAACTATAACAATGTTGGGCCTCAAATTCACCATTAACCAAGCTGACTGCTAGGCCTGCAGATGCAATTTCCATCTTGTCTGTGAAGTCCTCAAATGAACCTCTCTCTCTCTCTCTCTCTATATATATATATATGTATATATATTATATTTATTTATTTATTGCCAAAAAAAATCCAACCCCAACCTAAACCAAACAGATAAACATTTTTTTATTAAATAATTATATTATAATAGTACAAATGCTCAAACAAAAATATTAGTCAAGCAGGGGCATCTTCAATCAAAAACCAAAACTCCAAGATAATGTCGGAAAAGTCCCAGGTTAGTATAGAGCTGGTGATATTTAATATAATTATTATATGAGAATTGGGATAAGAAAATGACATTCTCTCCCTTTTGCTTCAATTCAAACAAAATTAGCGGAGGTGGGGTCTATCCGTGTTATTATTATTGCATGTTTGCTGTGTTTGGTCACTCAGAAAATGTTCATCTGTAAGTGGAATTTGTTCATTTTATTACACTAATAATAAAAAGTAGTAGTTGTAGTCTCTTTCATGCTTTTCTTTATCATTTTTTTTTTGGGAGTTTTGTTGAATGAGTTTAACATGTAACTAATCCCAACTCGATTAAAAATCTCACGTAGGCGCACTTTTAGCAAAACATATGAACTTGTAGATAAAAATAAATTCAATTCTAATCACACAGTCAAAACCCCAAACTCCATTTGCCTTCTTTCCTTCCTCTGTCATTGTATCACATTGTCTGGCGCGCAACTTCTTTCGTGGAAGTCACTTCTCGAAGATTAGTCAGCAGGAAAATGCTTAGATTCTAGGCTGCAAATTTCAACCTTCGTTTTTCCTTTAGCTTTACCTAATATGCTAAAAGATCATTCAGGAAAGAGGAAATGGAGATGGTTAAAATCATTCAAATCAGTTTCTCGAATCTTTGATTTATTCATATTGCTAAAGCATCCAATTCACTTGGGCTCCTGTAAACGAAGGAGACAAGACAAAAGTTTTATATTCTTAAACCAAAATAGTCAAGCAACCTCAACCGTCGCTATTAAGCAGAAGAAAGTGGGAAAACGAAGATTCATCACGGATCACCATGAAAAAGAATGTCGAAGATACTGGGGAGGATTGAGAAAGAAGAGAACAACTGCAACTGTTTAAACCCTGGGGGGAATTGGAGCAGCGGTTGTGGTAAAATTTTCAGGTCTAGCAGCCAAGGATTTTTTTCCATTTAGAAAATAAAACCCAAATCAATTTCACATTCAAAGTGAATTCACATGCAAAGTGAAAAGAGACATAACAGATCGAGTCGGGATGAATTTTGTTTACTTCGAATCTCAATTTGATTTAATATTAAAATATTATTTTTATATTTTTATCTAATATAAATTGTATATATTTGCATTCATAATCATTCGAAATTAAAAAGTATTATTTTTTAAATATAAAATATATCAAAAACATATATAAATATAAAATTAAATAATAATAACAAAATAATATATATATATATATATATATATGTTAGATTGGGGAGTGGTTTTGCATATAACCCAATCTTGATTCTCGATTTGATCTTAAATTCGATTTTAAAAAATAAATTTGATCATAAAAAATTAGATTGAATCGAAAACCAATATGTTGAAAATTTGTAAGAAGATAAATTTTTATGAATATATTCGAGATCCAATAATCGTCTAGAAAGGTAATCCAAATCATAATTTAAGCAGCTAAACAAAGCAAAATAATATTCACAAACTCATAATCTCATATAGCATAAAAAACACAATAAAATAAGAGCCAAAATTTTAAAACTATACTTACTTGATACATCACAATTTCTTTAATAATTAATTAACTGAACCTTGTGAGACTTTATTTACCACTTTACCCTCGACACCCCCTTTCATTTCACCAGTAACCGCCACGCCAAAGCCTTGATACTGAGGTGGCACAACAACACCACCCGGCGCAGTATAATAAACCTGCCCGTCGTACGCTGCCATCTGGGCGTATGCACTATCTGACACCCCTCCGCTAGGCGGCCTCATAACCTGCTGCGGATGCGGCATGGCTGATATAGGCTGGTGTTGAGTCGGCGGAGGTTGCGCCACCATGTTGTAAACAGGTTGCTCCCGGTAGACTTCATGTGGCATTCTCTGTATGTTGGTGTAGTAGCCTTGACCGGCTTGTCCAGTTACCTGTCGAACCATTTGTGGTGCTGCTGGTGCAGGTGCTGGAGTTGGAACTGGAACTGGTGAAGGTGCGTGGTATACGGTGGCCGGAACCTGTCCCGGTGCTGGGATCATGTAAACAGGATGTTCCGCCTGCGGTAGTGGGCCTGGGGCTGTAGTTACGGTTGCTGGGAAACCTCCGGAAGAAATTTGTTTATCCGACCAGAATCCAGCTGTAGCCTGCATATGCTGTTGTAAATTTACCGGTACAGTCACCGGTGGCGCTTTTTCAGGTAACTTCTGGGTGTAGTATTCCCTTGTATAAGGCAAAGAAGCAGCGTCTTCATTCTTCTTCGCATACAAAGCCAGCTGTTCTTGATCCCGAATATGAAGCCTCTGCAATTCTTGTAACTGTCTCTGAATTTCAACCGGATTAAAAACATGATCTGTACCCACGACTTCCGGTATCGGAGGAGGCGGCGGGGTCACCGGTTCCGCCACGGTATCGAGGATTTTCACCGGCGGAGGTGGAGCTATTCCCTTTTCAAGTCCAAACAAGAAATCTACATTGTTTGGTGGAATCGGAGCGTTTTTCTCGCGTCCTGGGGTCGGACCGTAATTCAAAGCCTCCAAGAACTGATCACGGTCCGATTTCGTCCCTTCGCTCCTGGAATTCTCGGAGCCCGTCACCGGAAATAGGAAGAGCCGCATCCTGGCTGGCTTAGCCGAAGCTTGATAAAGGCGATCGTACTCGTGCATCATGTGCTCGAGATCATCGTCGTTAGTGACAGAAATAAGGGCGTCGAGCTCTTCGCCGGGGAGCTGGTACTTGAATGAAACGTTAACGTCGCCACCGCCGCAGAGAGCGGAGAGCTTGGAGATCATTGAGGAGAATTTGATGGTGCGTTCAACGGCTAGGATCTTGGTCTCTCCGCCGATGTAAGATAGCAGGTTGTCATGAGGTCGAGGGTGGATCTTGCCTCCGTAGCTGCATATAAACTTGGCCTTGTAGTTTTGTGCATGTTGCGGTTGGTCCTCCCATGACGGTGGATTTTCGAGGTCGATTTCTCGGGACCGTGGCGAAGAGTCGCCGGAGTCCGGATACGAGTTATAAGAGTAATTCTCCATTTTTTTTAAATTAAAAAAAAAAAAGGATGAAAATTTTTACAGAGAGGCTTTGAGAGGAGAGTGTTTATGGTTTAGTCCACGAAGAAATTGAGAAGATTAAAATCCTCTGCCGAATGGGAAGGGGTTGGGATACGGTGACTGACAAGTGCATGGAAGTTGTGTTCTGTGCAGTATGAAATGGCAAGGGTGATTTAGGGTTCGATATAGTGACAGGTGGTGAGGTGTGAGGAAGATAAAATGGAAAAGAGGGTGGGTTCGGGTCGAGTGGGGTTCAGAGGGGTACTCGAGGGACCAAGCCTCTGGGGTGCATTGATAGAGAGAGAAGGGATAAGAGAGTGCTGTGTTGACTGGGATTGGACAATCAATTCGCTCTTTCATCTGCCAATTGCACTCTGAAGCTGCTAAGTGCCAGACACTTAGGATTCTTAACTACACTTTGGCGCGTCCCACCATTTCACCAAATCGGACTTTCACCTTCAACTATCTCTACGATTATTTGTATTTGTATCCTGCTTATTAAAATTTATTGTAACCAAATATAACTGCTATTCTTGAAATTTGTCATGAAAATTTATCAAAAACTTAATTCAAACAGCTGCTCAGAATCTTTACATGGCTTTTAAAATAGGCGGTAAAATGTCTTGACCACCCCCAGATAATCAGTTTTTCCTTTCGTCTACCCTGTAGGGCATATGCTTTAAAATGGAATTTCATTACATTTTTTATATATTAGTGGAGTAGTAGTATTTGTTAAGCAGAAGAACGCGTCGTGAAGTCATGGGAGAAATAGGGCGGCCCGCGTGGGAAAAGCAAAAAATTGCAGATATCGTGAAGCACCTGATGCGTTACATTTAGATTCCACTATTCTTTTACTCTCTCTCTAAGAAATTCATTCCCATTACTAGTACTATTTATTTTTCATTTTTAAGACCTAGAATTTATTGATAAATCAATCGGTAACTCTAACCCAATTTATTATTATTTTTTTAAATCATAATATATAGTTTTTATCTTAATCATGACTTTAACTTAATAATTAAACGACACTTTCACTAATTATTGGATATTAATTTTTTTATTCTAATTTTCTTCCCTGAAATGATGAAAAACTCCAATTATTTCTTTAATACAATTAAACCTTCAGTCATTATCCTTAAGCATGTGTGTTGTCACACAGATGACAATGAGTAAGTCTTTCACCATAGTATCACCCTTTTTTCCAATTCTGTGCGAAGGAAAAAAAATTGCAATCTCCAAAGTCCGACACATCCAAAGGCGATTGTGGGCTAATGATTTCCGTTTAAAATGACTCATTTTTTGTATTTGGTTCAGCAGAGATAGGAATGGCTTAACCAGACCAAAAGAAAGAGACATACAGTGATAGCAATCGTGGAAGAGTGTTGATCACCGGAGTCATCAAAATGGTGGAACTTTAGAAATGATTTGGAAATTTGTCTTGGAGGTTGAAGGCTATTTTGTCAGC